>OX104060.1:47733541-47988188 GCA_944474145.2 Dicrocoelium dendriticum
GAGATGTAGAATTGTGACGCTAGTTGACCTGCCAGTGTAAAGTTATGGGCTGTGACTTTATTCGGTGGCGAGTCACATACGCCACGTTGCAGTGTTGTTAAACGGACATTTGTGGCTTTTTGTAGGGAGAACGCTTGCCAGGCGAAAACCCACCACGTCCTGGAACACTGCCGCCAATCCATTGAATGGCAAATTGTAACTGGCTATGTTTCTTGTTGAACGTTTGTTTGCTCGGTTATTCGCAGTCAGGTTGCGTCCCATTTTTCTGCTGGCTGATGCCATACCTGGTCGCCTATTGCGTTCCTGGGTCCTGTCCATTGGTAGGTCGGGTACTAAACATTCTTATTGAATATGATGTGTTGATCCTTCGCAGAACCATGTGAAGTCTTCTCTGATTATGTATATTTGCCTGGGAGCGAGGAATTCGTGTCCAGCTACCCTCACTAGACATCGGTGGTTGGGTGCAGATAGTTAGAGTGGAAGTGAGGCCACGGTCCAGGTAAGTACTTGTTGGTTATTTCGTCCCATGCCAGACGGAGGCAGTTCCTCAGTTCAATCCCGAAGCTCTCCGCTGTTCACGACCTCAGAGAAAAGGGAGAGGGAAGACGGAAAAGGGACAGTCAATTTACCTAGCGTTTGATCAAAATCCTACCTTAAGACATTTATTTGAGACAACTAGTGTACAAGGTGTAACAGATATTACGCTAAAGATGTTTTTAATTATGCAGAAGGCATGGCCTGATGGGTAGAATACTTTCATGTGCATAGGGATGAAGAGCAGGATTCCGGTAAGATATTCATGAGGTGTAAGCTGATGATGTTCGAATTCTACCTGAGACTAGAAATTGGGTGTTTAGTCACGATTGGTTGTTATCAGGAACAAAAAGACAGTGACGATGTGGCCGTATTTATATATGCTTCACGGGATAGGGATTACCTAAGACACTATAACTACAATGTACATAGGTATATGAAGATAGGAAGCTGAGCGTAAAGAAGGTTCCTATATGAGTACTACGCTGTAACGTGACTTTCTGTCATGCCATATCGAGGATTTCGGCTGCAATATTGTGGTAAACAGCGTTTGAATAAACACTTGAAGCGGAATTAGACTATCGTCAAATTTCCTTTGATCCAAGATAGCTTGGATTGCTTCAATCAGTTGTGGACAACGCGTCTTTGGCGCTTACTGGTAACTTACAGATGTCCCAGTTTTAATCCAATTTTGCTCCCAGATTTTGCCTTTTAAATGCAATTGTTTTACTGTTGTATACGTGTTATAATTCCACGCTGTTTTATCTATATCGGTCTCGAAATGTACCGTGGCTGTTGTTCCAGGTGGCTTGAATTCTGATGCTATAGCACTTTGTTGCAGCTCCAGCTGCAACAGGTTTGTAACTGACGATTCCGGCAGCATGCAGTACAATGTCTGCAACTGAGAGTACCGCCAACTTTTGACTTACCTGAATACCGAGCAGTACACAGTGCTGGCGTCCAGCGGAAACTTGCTTTTTATTTGTGCCAATTGCTGCGGCCGCCGGCAACGCCGCGCGGCTTTTGGTACGAGAGGCGAATCCCTTGATACACGGCTGCGCAATGTAGAACGTTCGTACTCGATGTACTCAGGTCTTCTCCTTAAGTTTTACATGCTCATGGCGACTGCTCCGGTCTCCAACAACGCAGGTTTGATCGCTTACTCTGGTGAGCAACTTGTGGCACTAAACATTATGTCACCCGTTTAGATGACTGCCGACCACAGAAATCAAGCTACTTCGGATGTCATACCTAAAGCTACACTGATCGACGCCGAATCGTTGGTTTAAGAGTCCCTTCGAATAAAGCGAACGAGAGCCAGGAATTCCCGTCTGCTCTCTGCTAAACGAGAAGTTGTGGTTTTCACGTCGCCGGAACTAAGACGTCAAGCCATCTGATAGTTGTGTGAAGTCGAAGATTCCCACATGCAATACTTGTCAGCCGAAGCTGCCGGATACCGGCTTTCACCGAGCCGGCACGTTCTGACGGTTTGCTTGACTGCTCAAAGCGACAAAACGTCACGGACCCTGCTCCCGTTATAAAGAAGAAAAAGCAGACCAACTCTGCCAAAAAGCCTTTCGGTGGACTCGATGAAACAAGAAAGTAAAACTTCGACAGTGGAGCGAAAAGCACGCTGTCGTCGCCACATCATCTTGGGGGACAAGGTGGGTCCCATCACCAGGGATGAAGTCACATGCTCCAAGTGTCGAAGTAAAGATCCATAGGGTTAATAAACCCTGTCTTGGTGATCCTCTCACGGATAGTAGCGTTATATTTCCTAACTCAGCTGAATGCACTGCTTTCCTTCCTGCTGCTCGCACCGTGGACTACCTTCAGTTGTTTAAAATGTGTGTAACGAAGCTTCTTTCGTCTGGTTTTCTAAGCCTTACTGTCCAGATGCTTGTGAGACTGGGGAACTGCTGCCCTACGGCAGCTGAATAAGAACGTGGCTTGCTCGTTCTGTGGAAGTGTGTAACCATCTTCAGGATTGGGTCTCGAAGCATTTCGGCCAGAAGAGCATCGGCCGTAACTGGCAGACCAAGTAGTTCCTCGCTCACCAGGCATTTGACATCGGGTTCGATCTCAACTGAGGCACTAGGGGTGTCCTCGCTTTCTTGCTGCTAAGAATCAATGAGGCAAGACAACGCATCCGCCTAGCCCATCGAATCCATAGACTGATAACGGATTTCAAACTCATAGGCCAGCAAGGTGAGTACCCGTCCTTGGTGTCGATTGGCGGTATAGGCAGGAATTCCCTTCTTCGAACCGAAAATGGCCAGCAACAACTTGTGGTCCGTCAACAGTTGGAAGCGTAGACCATACAGCACCTTGTGAAGTTTCTTCACAGCAAACACTACCGCCAGTTGCTCCTACTCGATCTGGCTGATGTTCCTTTTTGCTTTCGTCAGCGTTTCGCTGGCAATTGCGATCGCCTCCTGAGATCAAGCTAAAAACGTATGGGTAACTACGACACTGATCCCTAGGCTTGATGCGTCCGTGGCAAGGACAACTATCAGGGAGGGATCCAAGGGTTAGTAGTACGTCCAAAGCTAGCAACGCCTTGACCCGCTCGAACGCAATCTGGCATCCTGGCATCCAACACCAGATTTGGCCCTTTCTGAGCAACTTGTTCAGCGGGGCACGCTGGCAATGCAGTTCTGGCAGAAAAGTGCTGTAATGACTGGTTAGGTCACAGAACGAACGCAGCCATTGCAAGTTGGTAGGTGGGACATATCTGAATTGCTCGGATATTTTCTGGACCAGGGCGACGACTGTATTTTGAGAAAATGAAACAGAGAAAATTGATGGTTGGCGTAAAGAATGTACAATTATCTTCACGAATACGGAAATCATATGACTGGATGCGTACAACCTCTGCTGCGTGCCGCTCAAACGGTTCTTCTGCCGTCCGACCCAGTAAAAGGATATCATCCAGGTACAACGCGGCTTCAGAAAGTACCACGGGCATAGTGTTAATCAGTTGCTGGTGGATTGCTGGCGCTGTTTTCACCCAAAAGTGAGCCTGTTGTACTGGAACATGCCACAATGGGTGTTGGTGGTCAGCAATTCTCTCGAGCTTCCATCAGCCTCGACCTGGATGTAGGCATCGGACAAGTCGAGCTTGGCGAAACACCTTTCACCATTTAGCCTGGCAAAGATATCCGCTGGCATCGGAAGGGGTATTGTTGGTCGTCCTGTGTGGCATTCAGGCCAGTCCAAAAATCGACGCAGACACGCACGTTACCGTTCGGCTTTCCCACAGCAACAAGCGGCGCAGCACATGGAGAATAGTTCACTGGTTTGATGACTCCTGCTGGTTTCAGTCGGTCGAACTCCTGCTCAGCTGCTGTCATAGCTGCATACGGTACCGGTATTTTTGTGCTGAAGACCGGCATGATTCCTTTGCGAAGGCATAACCTTGCTTTAACTTAGTGCAGCGACAGCGACCATTTTCAAACAAGGCGGCAAACTTCTGCTTTAGCTTTCATGTCATATCTTCTATCGAAAATGGTGCATGGACTGTATCGCAAGCCTGACTCACTGAAACATCAAACGGTTGTAACTTTCCCATGCAGTAAAGCCCAAGGAGGTTTAAGACTGGTCGGTCAGGCACGTAGCAGGTTTCGGCCTTTACACTCCGTTGAATGTAATTTTGCAATTTATTTCTCCGACCAACATCTGCACTCCACCGGAGGTGTGTTGCGCGACTTTGCTAGAAACAACCATTTTCGACCAATTATGTGCTGCCAATGTTCTTGGAAATGATCGTTATATCTGATACCGTATCGAACTGCAGCCTGGTTGGGATTTCGTTGATAAGCGCTGTGCTAGATCGTCGGCGTGTTCTATAGTCGCTGTGAAAAGTGGCAACCACCGATAATGATTCTGCGTCTGGCTTCCTGAAGTTCTTTTGTCGGTAAGACTGCGTCAAGTTTCTTGGCCGGGACTTCTGAACAAAGTCTTCCTTGTGACCACGTTTATGGCACTTAACAAGAATGTGACGCTTAAATGGACAATATCGCGCGAAATGCTATTCACCACTTGACCAACAAAGTGTAAGTGGCTTGTTCGGCGCTCGGTTGAACGGCTTGTTCGAGCAGCCTCGCTTGCCCTTTGTGCAGCAAGAAAAGTATCGGCGACTATTCAATCACAGTGATGTGTCGCAACTTAATCAATCCTTTGCATTAGCCTACAAACGACTTCAATCTCAAACCTGGATCTTGATGTAAGGAGCCGAGTGCGGATTTTCGCGTCGCAAGGAGACTGCAATGCACTGACAAATATGAGACATTAAAACTGGTCGTCCTTTAAACAACGTAAATTCAAACGTTCACACTCACGGTTAGCCGTGTCTGCTAGTGCCCCATAATCGTCCGTATCACGCCTAATAATTTTTAGACATTGGTAGCGAATAGTAACCAACTATTTCTATGCGTGTTGCCACGCCTTCATTGAAAGCGATGTCCTTTGCATCTTTAGGCAGGATGCGGTTAGCTAATCTTAAATAAATAAATAAATAAACGGTATATTCTCTGTAAAATGAGACACACCTCTAAAGGCATGATCAAATGTGCATACAAGCATAGCTTCTTTGGAATATTAAAACATTTCTTTTCAATGAAAGGAAGAAACGAAAAGATGTAGTCCATATGAACGAGCATATTGACAGGTGATAGTCAGATCAAGGACCATGATGGCGCTGTGGCGCGCAAAAAGTTTTGCGTCAAGAACCAAGTGGGGGGTAAATTTGCCACGTAGTGATCCATGAGCACAGGAGCCCAAACAAGGTTTAGTGCAATCAATGACCCTTACGAAGCCGGGATGAGCTGTACTGCACTAAAGCATGCTTCATAGTAAAATCAGTTGCACAGGTTGGATGTAGGAGGCTGAGGACTGCGTCAGTGTGAAATGTATAGCTGTGACTTTATTTTGTGGCGAGTCACATCCGCCACGTTGCAGTGTTGTTAAGCGGACATTTGTGGCTTTTTATAGGGAGAACGCTTGCCAGGCGATAACCCACCACGTCCTGGAACACTGTCGTATTTTCCGTTGAACTGTAGTCCTAGTCGGCTATGCATCGTATAGACCGATTTTGCACTCTATTATTCGCAGTCAGTTGAAAGCCAAAATTCTTCCTTCGTTGGCCGAATGGCTTAGTAATGATCCGGCAATAGTCGTTGAAGCCGGTCAATGATGTAAAAGAGTCGCAAAGCTGAATGAAATTGGTGCAGGTGAGTAAACACATTGTTAAAAGTAGCCTGCTTTTTCTATTATACTCTCCTGCTCGCAACGCGTGACCAACTATCCATACTGGACTTGTCATAGGGACGGTAAGTGCAGTTGTTTCTTGAGTCTGAATATGTCCATAACAGGAAGAAATGCTATTCTCCGCAAAGTGGACTAGTAATTCCTTCAAATGTAAGTGCAAGTGTCTCCATGGCCAAGCGAGAACTCCATGAAAGATCGTTGGAAAAGCCGCTTATACGCGCGCAATGCTGTACGTGAAATGACATCAGAAAAGCTCCAGGTGACTGGAGAATCGGAATGTTTGAGGCAATGAAGATAATCACGCCAGAATTGTCTGTCTTCGGTTGTGGAACAGTGGATCCATGTAATTACATTATTCCAGGTGAGTAAATTGTTCTCCTGTGAGTACGAGGCGAGCTAAACCCATTTAAATAAATAAATAAATAAATAAATAAATTATTCTCGTCACTGCGAGGCACACCATCAAGGGCGTGACCATGGTAGTACAGACATGTATGATCAGCGATTGCGCAAATTAGTACATTTTGACCAATATCATGGGAATTTATGTGTGTGTTGAGATGTAAAACTATGTTTAACTGTGTATTTGGAAGGAGACATGTTGTGTAAGTAGGTAAATGTGACTGTGTGGGCTTTTGTTTGTTGTGTTCGCCATCAAAGAGGGAATCAATGGAAAGCTTGGAATCAGAAGACGTCCGTGATGTGTGAATGATCCTCCGGTTGTGGAACAGTGGATCCATGTAAATACATTATTCCAGGTGAGTAAATTGTTCTACTGTGAGTACGAGGCGAGCTAAACCCATTTGTTTAGACCCCGTGGTGGTAGCTTCTCCAGAATGGCGGAAAGAGCTCCATTTGGAACGATTGTGGGTTCTTCATCTCCCGGAGAAAAGATCAAACATGTAAACCAGCTGACTATTGAGGGTGGGTCGACCAGTCCCAGTGGATAAACCTTCTTGTTTTGGCTGATGTATCTGTGGAAATCTCGGGAGAAAACGGGCAACGGACAAGAGGCAGCCAAACAGAAAGACAGCAATGAAGCAAGAAGCACAAACCTAGACTGGTGGCGCGCAACGGTGCCTATGATACTTTAAAATTTATGTAATTTTGTTTAGTATACATGATTTGCAAGCACGTTCTTTACATCACGTCGCTGGTGTGACTCAAACTACAACTACTAGGTAGAAAGAAGGATCTGCACGCGCAGAATCAAGAGACGGATATAACAAAGCGAGTTGACAAAGTTAAGCGATTAAACTTATTGTTGGAGAGTAACAGGTAAACCGACGATGATGACGGCAGACCGAATGCGAGCGGCATCTTAGGTGAAACTAAGGACAACTAGGTTGAGACCGAATGCGGGAGCAACATAGGTAAGGCAACATAGGTAAGGCTGGCTAGCCGAACAACCTCCTCGTGGTGCCAGCTGGGTGGTTCGGGTTTAACCTGTTCCAGCAAATAGTTCGGCGGCAGTGTTCCAGGACGTGGTGGGTTTTCGCCTGGCAAGCGTTCTCCCTATAAAAAGCCACAAATGTCTGCTTATCAACACTGCGACGTGGCGGATGTGACTCGCCACAAAATAAAGTCACTGGCCCGTGGATATCCGGAAAGTGTTATCCAACCCAAGGACATTAATCGCTTATGCTCACATTCCTGACGATAACAAAGTCAAAAATGCTGCAGCACATTCAAAGACGCAAGCTACATTCATACAAAATTACATACGTATAATCACCCACACACTTCATACACTGTTATGCCAAACATGTACTTTTGTACGTTTTTGATCACACTGTTAGCTAAACATGATCATGCCTGTAAAGGTGTGTCTCGCAAGGTCGAGAATAAAAGTTTATTTATTTATTTATTTATTTATTTAAGAAGAAAAGGAAATTTAAAGAATCAGCTACGAGCGGAATAATGCGGACGGCAGTGCGAAGAGTAAATCGTGAGAGCAATTAGGAGACGATAGTCAGGATGAAAAAGGTCGACTACTAAAGTGTGGTGAAGCCAAGGACGCTCTCGTGCGAAGTATGAATCGATCAGTCCTGCAAAATCACCGGTAATATCCCGGTAGTCAGAGAGAACTCTGAGAGCCGGAGACCGAACAGACGAGACTTGAATAGTCGACACATCCTTAGGCCTCGTACTAGTCTCAGAGCATTTTACTGATCAGATGATGACAAAGAAGGGCATGGCACTTAGCGTCGGTCATCCGATTGAAGGATAGAGGGTACAGGTTACCGATGGAAGTGCCTGTTTTAATAAAGCGTAAACAAGTCTGCCCGGCTGTCAATGTAAGCAAGACATACTTTTGGGTCTATAGAGATTAGATCGGTATATCTTGCTACTCTGGAAAAGGTCAAAGGAGCAGACCGGTCAGATGAGACTAGGTTATTACAGGGCACTGAGAGTTGGCAGTCCGATTAGAGAAGAAATGATAGTAGAGAACGCCATAAGGAGAGGAGACGGTCCGGATAGAGAGAGGTTTACTTATAAGGTGTGGAAAAGTCCACGGGGTTCGAGAGGTAATGGGGACAGAGCGTTCGGTGTTCTCATCAAATGCCGGTAACGTCGCAGCAGTCTGAATGAATTCGGAGAGCAGGGGACCGATCAGACGAGACTGGATTAGTCGGCACATTGGGAGTAAGTCGAACAGTTAAGGTGGGAAAATAAATAAGGAGTCAGCGGAGACGGATATGTTTGGGATGCAAGTGGCTACATGAATATAAGGCATGCAAGTCAGGCAGGCTCGCGATGTGAGAGAAGTTGTGTGTTGGTGATACAGAGCCTAAGACTACATTGCGCTAGTTAGGAAGCAGTCAAAGAGGATAATAGGGCAGGGCTCTGAGAGCTCGCTTTGCGGATGAAGAAGTGATAAAGACAGGCAGCGATAAGGAGAGGACAGAGTCGAGAGTTTACGTTTACGGATAAGGAATGCCACAGTTAACGTGGCTCTCGAGGTAATGGTGACCGAGCATTCAGTCATCCGTGTATGGCAGGCAGCGTCGCAGAAGTAGGAGAGAAGAAGACCGATCTGCCGAGGTTGGACTTAGTCGGCGCATTGTGATTGAGCCCTATGGTTCATTTGGGAAGGAAAGTGGAGTCAGTAAGCTTGGACATGTGCCGCCTATGCACCGACAAACTTTAGCGATGATTCCGTAAAAGACGAGTTCTGTCACCAATTGAACGAGCGCCTTCGCCACAGCAGAGGCTCAGACGTTTTGGTGATGGAGTCTGAATGTTCAAGTTGGAAAGCTGTCCACTGATGAACTACATCTAGGCGGCCAACATAGTGTAGGCTCCAGTACTGTTAACGTGAGCGGTTACATCATTTGCGTCAAGATGCTCGCTTATTTCTAGCGGGCACTAATTTCCGACGCAGCACCCGCCGGAGGGTGATTTGGCGCCCACCAGCCTGGAAGCAGCTATGGACGCAAATCGATCACATTGCGATAACTTACCGATGGAGTGGCTGCGTCCAGAATTGTCGCCCGATTTGGAGCACATGTGTAGACACTGACCATGCACTTGTATGTACTGACCTGCGGAGGCGCTTTTGCTTACGCCCGCGACGGCATTGTGAGCTTATTGACACCAGCCAACTGGAGAACCCAGCTGTCCTGAACGCCTATCAAAGTGCGCTGTCATGCGAGTTGAGTAAGCGCCCACTGGATGCGCTTGAATATGGCTGGTCCCATATAAACCAGTTCTTATTGCAGCAAACAAATCCGCATGTGGTAAGTCTACCTACCAAAATGGACATTGCGTCCCTTCACAGTCTCTGGAACTTATCGATGCTCGCCAGCATATTCCGGAAGGAAGCGAACACACGCATAGAGCTCCGGGAAATACTCCGTGCTAGCCTGAAGAGAGACCGCGAATGATGGTGGCCTCATCGTGCAGCCGATATGGAAATAGCCGCTGCCCTTGGTAACTATTGTGTTATTCCGGCGGATACGGGAAACCGGCAGCAGAAGACCAGATGTTAGTGAAACTATATGTGACGAGAGTGGACAGCCTATCCACAACTAGTCAAAACGCTTGCAGCGCTGGGCTGAGCATTCTGAAAGGCAATTTAATCGGTGGAATTGTTAGATGTCTCGACCGCCACTGATCACCCTGCTCCCTGGGCCGTCCCTTTTTGATCCACCCTTTCGCTCAGGCGCCGAACTTGCGATTGCACTGTTGCAGTTAAATAAAGCCGCGGGACCAGATGATTTAAATCCGGTCCCCTTAACATTTCGGGGGCCGGCTCTTGTGGGTGATTTATACGAGTTAATAGCGAAACTGTGGGAGCAGGAAAACTGTCCCAACCGACTGGAGCTGCTCTGTTATAGTCCCAATTCTCAAGGGTGGCTCACGATCGGAATGCGGCAACCACAGAGGAAGCAGTCTGATCTCCATCGCATCCAACTTGCTTTCATCTACCATCCTTCACCTACTGGCTGCCACTTATGAATTCCACTTATGAATTCCGCACAGTGGAGAATAAAATGTTTATTTATTTATTTATTTATTTAGTTATTTGTGTACAACAAGCAGGGTTTCAACAAAGGGAACATTCTCAGTGATTCATTATGAACATCAGTCTGAGGCAAACAATTGTTTTGATTAATCTACGATCCGGTGCAATCGTATAAGGTTAAATTACAAAGGGATGTATAGTCATTGGTTCGGTGGGTGTTTTGAACTTAATTGGTCAGTGGTTAGACAGCGAATGGTTCGCCCTTGTCTCATTCACAGAGATCGTTTGACGGTTACGTAAGCATAATGCCTGAGCCGACGGCTAGGCTGTTGGATGTTCGGCCAGGGCAGTTATATAGATTGAACAAACTCTTTCTGTTAGCACAGCGGTGGTTGGAATTTGCCGATCGCAACGGTCTCTGCAGTGGCGAGCAACCTTGGCCGCTTACCTTTCGGTTTGCTTATTGGAACCCGATAAATCACAGTAAATGCATTCGGGTGAATCTGGTGATCTGGTTCGAATAGATGAGATAAAATACCCCTTGTAACCACTTCGGTGCCCCCGTTCAACAACCATTTAGGACTGTGTTCCTTAGTGCAACGTGATAGTTGACGGGCCGTCCAACCAAGGTCGCTTGCCCCACAAGTTCACTCAAATCGGTAGGTAATGTAAGAAGCTGTCAGCTTCGGTGGCCTGTCCTTGTTGCACACAGGAATTAGCTGGTTCGTGGCGAAGATGCATTGTAACTCCGCAGCCGGAAAGGTGTCCCTTATCGATTGCGTCAGTTTTCTTGTTAAAGGCTCAATAAATAAATAAGTAAATATTTTATTCTCGACCATGCGATGCACGCCCATGAAGGCGTGATCAGATATGTACAACTATACAGACATTTTGTGGCAACTGTAACAGCGACAGCAGAAAATTGTTCCTGTGTCCATGATTGAAACCGTACAGTGGTGAAAATGCGAAACAATAATTTGGCTTTCAGGAGATTGGGACCACGGCTAATAATAGATTGATAATCCTGAATAATCCATTGGAAGATAATTGAAGAACACGCTCAAGAGAGATTTGGCAATACAGTGAGTTCGTGCACAAATAACGCAAAGGTAAACGGTGATTTCGTAGTAAGCAAAATGACGACTGTATGAAGAGGGCCTTTGTCGCGCCTACGTCCTTAACGGCCGGTGTTAATTTGGGCGGCAGTTTGTGCTGAATGAATCATTCTGGATAACCATTTTCCCGCAGTGTTCTGGCTGGATTTCCTGTCATCCTCCAGAGCGTCCTCTGGGCATATATTTCTCACACCTGCAGTGAGACAACGTACTAAGTCATGCTTGAATTTAAGCGGTATACTACTACTCAAATTTGTATACTGACAGGTCCGCGTCTTCATTCTCTTGGCCTTCCCTAATATGGAACCGTCAGTTCGTCTACTAAGGTGTAAATACAGAAATGAGGGTTGACGAGGTTGTTCAAGTCCATAGGTGGGCTTACTCGCCGGGTGCGCACCATTAAACTCTGCCAATAAATCCTCCAGAGAATTAGTTGCATGGCATACAAAAGATGGCATCGATATAACGATAGTAATGGTCTAAACGATCTATAAGTGGCCCCAGTGATTCCGTTTCTGGTTTGGCAAGGAAAATATCTGTCAGCACTTGTTACAGTGGGGACCACATTGCGACCACATCCTTCTGCCGATAATATATGCCGTCGAAGGAACTGAGCGTTGTAGGTGCATCTCACAGTAATTCTTTCAGGCATGGTATGGGTATAACAAAAAGCATGCTGGTATCGTACGCATAGTTACATAAATATCCTATTGGCTCTAGTAGCGGGACATAGGTGAATAAAGAAGGTACATCATGGGAGAACAGGTTCTTCAGGTTCCCATCGCTAACGTGCTCTACGAATGTAAAGTTATCCCGGACACTACGTTGGGCAATTCGTTTTGTTATTGACTCTAGCAAGTTTGCTAACTACTGGGCTGTTGGTTGACGTACGGGGTTTGTCATAGACAATATTAGGCGTAGTGGTGAGCTTTTGGCAGTCCATATATTCTCGGGATAGATGTTCCAACTGGCCTCAAAATTTCAAACAGATTACCAGATATAAAACCGCAGGTGCACAGCTCTTCTAGGCAGTTCGTCAGGTTTTGTTCCGTTTTGGCTGTTTGAGCCCTCTCACTTACTTTTACACAAAACTTCGTTTCGTCTCGGATAATGTAGTTTAGTTTCGAGATGTAAGCACTTCTATCAAAAAGGACTATACCACTTCCCTTATCCGGCTTGAAGATGACTAAAGCTTTGGTGCTTTTTACCTTTCTCAATGGGTTCAAAAGTTTACGATTAAGCAGGCCGCGTTGATTCACCTGGTAGTTTCGATATTGGTGACAACAGTCGACCAACGAGGACTTGAAACATTCTTGAGCATTAGTAGATAGCGCAACTAAAGCTTTCGTTTGTGCTAACAGGTTTTCAAATTGGGACCCGGTATCTGGCTGACATTCGTTACATTTAACATAACAGAATTCCCAACCTCACGACAAGATTTTAAGTAGTTCAAGCGAAAGCACCAATTTCTAAAATTATGAACATACTTTGCTGGATGGTTCGGAAACGTCGCCTGTGGCTTCATGGGGTTATGTGGTCGTGCCAACTTATCAACTTTCTTCTGCACTCTGCTAGCTACGATCTGTTGAACAAAATCCACAAACAGCTGATGTTCCCCTACAGTGAGCGCATCAACCCTGGATGGAAGCTGAACGATGTTTAGTTGAAGTTCGAGAATTTTATCACAAATGTATCGACTTGGTTTAGGGCGCGACGACGGAGAGGTTTAGGGTTGGGCGAAATACGGTTTCGGCGTAGGTATTTCCAAAATGCGGTTGGGTACCCACAGGTATTCCTACAATCATTCAGGAAACAAACGTAAGTTTTAGCTTCAGCAAGCCTGCGAGGAAAACTTTAGGAACAGATTAAGATCCTTCACTACATGAGGCGACTTTGTACGTTTTAACCAATGGGACATTTAAAAAGCACGGTGAGTGGACGAAAACTGGTAGATGCTAGCATTTCGTATTGTCTCCTCAGTACCATTAACAATAACCGGTATGCAACTATATACTTAAATATGCGTGTGACGATTAAGCATGAGGTGAAAAATGGCTGACGGATGTTGCACCCCTATGTCCACGGCAGTCTTAAGCTGATAACTAATTGCTTTTTAACACACAGGGCCGGCTTCATCCGGCTTATCGGCACGGCCTCGGCAAAACGGAGGAAGCGGGGATTAGGGTGGCGTAATACAAGTGTGAACGCTGATCCGAGCTCTATGCGGTGACGCGTAGTCTGTAGGTGTTTACCTATTGAGGAAGCTGGTGGCTTGCGCAAGCACGGAACTTCAGTGGGACAGGGATGCTGGTCAATTTCACGTTGAACCCACCTTGGCACGTGTTCCTATATTCGGGAAGTCAAAGACCGATTGGTTCTGCTTATGTAACTGTCTCCGCAGTCGCATACGAATATGTATATGCAGTGTGGGTTGGCCCCTATCGGTTGAGGTTCCTTCGTTGCAGGCACCGGCAAGTTACAGGTTCTATTGATGATAGCAACCTGAGCAGCACAGTAACTGCTCTGCATAGCAGAGCTTAAACGTTTCGTGGTTTTCAATACAGTAAGGTCACCCTTGAATGGCAACTCGATATAGATCTTTTCTTGGCTGCCGTATGCACCAAGTCTTTCGGGCCTCGCTGTTGGCTGTGTCTCTATAAATCTACGTGGATAACCATTTGCAACGGGTGTTGTTGTAATTAACTCTAGCTCGTCGGCTAGACAATTAGCGGAGCAAAGTCGTCTAGCACGACTAACTAAAGTTTTCACAAGGGTCCGCTTTTACCGCACTGGTGTGAAGCTGGTGAAGTGCAGGTATTGGCCGGACCAGGTTGCTTCTCTGTAGATAGACCTACTAATAAGCCCGTCATCTCTACGACTGATGAGGAGGTCTAAGAATGGCAGACAGTTCTTCTGTTCCACTTTGCAGGTGACCCGCAAGTTGGTATACGCACTGTTGAGTTGCTACACAAACTGGACAATCTGCTGCTCCGATGAACAAACAGCCAATATGTCATCAACATAACACTTATAGTATGGCAACCGGGCTATTTCTTTGGATATGCCGCTTTCTGTCATCAGCATGAAGAAATCAACAAGTACAGGGCCTAGTGGGCTACCCATTGCCACACCATCGATTTGACGATATGGGGTGCTCTGAAAGTGGAAGCCAACATTTGCTGTACACAGCGGTAAGGATACTTTTAGCAATTCGACTGGAATTGGTAACGAATAACTAGAATGCTCAGCTAGCTCACATATGTATTCAACAGTTTGTTGTAGTGGGACGTCGGTGAATAGAGATTCCACATCCAATGGACACATGATCTTATCAGAGAGGTTGATGTCATCTAAGTCACCGATAAGTTGAAAAGAGGCTTTAAGACTATATGGATTGGACAGTTGTCGTAGAGGCAAAATCATCTTCACTAGCCAGCGAGCCAATTTATGCTGCGGCGCATTTACCATTGATAGAATCGGCCTAAGTGGTACTCCACTCTTGTGCGTCTTCGGTGACCCGTATAGCCTGGGAGTAGTGCTTCCACTTGGCTTCAAACAATTATGGGTATCACTATCAATCACGCGATGAAGGAGAAGCATTTCAAGATGGGCAGCAATGCAAGCTTCAACGTCCGATACGTTTTGCATCTCATTCAAATTTACTCGTGTCTTTGAGTATGCTACCTATTTTCCGAGCGTACTCGGCCTTATTCATAACCACAACTCCAAAGCCCTTATCCGGTTTCATCACAACTACGTTCTTAGTACACAGTTCACGCAGCGTCTGAAGGTGTCCGCCTGTACGTGCACCTTTTTCCGTCACCGGCACAGTATTAACTTCGTGGACAATGTCGGTCAACTTGTTTCTAAACCAAACAACACTCTCAGGACTGGATGGTTGAAGCTCCTTAAATTGATCAAATAATGTTCGCAAACTGAGCTTCTATAAACAACCCGTTCAATCATCCAGAAGGAATTTTGTAATCAAGCCCCTATGAAAAAGCTTCTAACTGCAAAGTGTCTAGTTGTACGTCTGATAAATTCACCACGTACTTACTGGGAGCACGAACGATTGGCTTCTCATCCTGGCCGTTCATAAGGGAGTTCTCCAACCGAGTATTCTGATTTCGCCCCGTACAGTCGGGAGTGGATTTGCAAAAGTTAGCGAACACAACACGACAATACAAAGATCCACCACCACATGGAGTAGGCGTGTGTGAGTTTCCAGTAAACTCAGAAGTTTGGACTCGGCCGTCTCCAAGTTAGCGGATGCTGCCATTTGCTGCAACTTAGCCCCAACACGCATTTCAGAGGTAACTGCTTAAAATTGAAGATACAATGTAGCCGTCTAGCGTTTCGACGGAATTACTTTTCTCTTCGAGTTTGTCAATCCTGGAAGGCACTCCCAGAAGCAGTTGTATCCTCCACTACCTTGGACTTGTTAAAAAGCGATTAGATGTTACTCTTAGCTCCCAGCATTTCGTTACCTAAACTCCCCTATTGTGCGTTAAGTCGAGCATGTTTTTTTACAGGAGTTATGTACCAACTGGAACCAAGTCAGCGAGCATATTTTACTTTTCTCACGCCTTATATCGACGCTCACTGCACCCCAGTGTATGTATGAACGTTTACGCTTGATTTTTTAATGTTTACACTGATGTAATTTATCAAAGTATTCATTTCAGCAGACGTTCGGTAGATGACCCAGAAATATTTTGCTATGATCATATTTACCCCAACCATCCTACGGGAAGTGTCAAGCACTCGCTATTATCCCGTGATAAATCATTGTTCATTGTACTCACTTCATAAGGTCCTTCCCTTAACTTCGCAATCACTACACCTTCCTTCCATTGTTCGCTGACACCTGTATTGGTTGAAGGCACACTTAGTCACTTGCTGAGCGCTCAGGTAGTGTCCGGGTTCCGCGGTCACAATACCATCTTTGGTCTGCGCGCCCGGCTTGCAACCATAGTGTCTCCGGTTCGTATTTGCGTAGGAGTGAATGTCTTCGAGTTATATTCAACCCACGCTTGACTGGTAGACGCATGGCAGCGAACTACCGTTACGGCGCACACCGGACAGATATTTTTCTTCAATTCCTTTGCAGCTGCGTATTCGAAGACAAGGTCGGGTGTAAGTTTCCTCGTCACAGGCCTTAGGTGGTTGTCCTTCAGCTGTACAGACGTTGAACTCGACTGAGACCGAGGTTCAGTGCTGATGTGTTGCGAAGTTCCAACAGATATGGATCTTAAGGTGTGGCTATAGCTTTGGACAACAGCTTGGCCTTTTTGACCGCTGCCTCTGCTTTTCCGTTAGACTGGCTGTGGTACAGGCGGGTTTGTTGATGAGAAAATTCCCACATTTTGCAAAAGTCTGGGAAGCAGCGCTTTTAAATTGCGGGCCATTGTCAGAGATCATTTCCTTCGTTATTCTATATCTGGCGAATTGACATCTAAGTTTAATGATGACTGCTTCCTCTGTGGTAGTGTTGAGTGGATCGATCTCGAAGTGGTCACTGTAGTAGTGCACATTGATAAGCGGTCTTTTCCGTTATCACAGAATAAGTCAGCTGCTACTTTCTTCCATGGTCGATCTGGAATCTCACGCAGCGTCATTGCTTCTCCGGCTTGGCAAGCCTCGCGGGACCGACCGGCTAAAAGGCTTGATAGTGGATCTCGGGTTTGACTTGTTATCCTGGGCCAGAGCATCATTTCGCGTGCTCTGCTAATGCTGTAGATAACACAATACTGCTCGATGAGCATGTTCTAGCATTTCTTAGCGAAGCCACGATGAGATAAAACGCGTTTTCCTTTGAATAGCAAATCGTCATAACCCGTTAGTTCATCTCGAAAACTGAAGAATGGCGTTAATTCCTTCAAAAGTTTCGTTCTTTGTGTCTGGCCATCAACACAAAAGCACGTCTCGCAACGCCGGGCACATCGCGTCTGCCTCCGTATGAGGCCTTACTTCTTTCAGGCGACCTTCCCTTACCGCCTTATGTTGTAACAGATTGACTGCCTCGAGTTATTCTTGTTAGTGTTCGACTATCGGAAGATGAGCTGTCGACAGTGCTTCCGCGATAAACATTTACTCCTCGGGGTGTACAAAAGGTCCAAGTCATAGTTTTGGAGCCGGCTAAGCATTATTGAAGGCGTCGGGAGACACAATTTAATGGCTTTCTAGCTATTGATGCCAGCGGTTTGTCCTCAGCATACACGGCATCCATCATCCTAAAGGTGGCCTCATTGAATCGTTCACTCTCGTCGACAACGGCTAGCATCGCCTCGGTCTGCGCATAGCCTTGTTCCGCCACTTTGAGCTCCCGGCTGCGACAATCTAAGGACTTACTATCTTGCTTGAGAACGGCGCCTATTCCGCTCTGGCTGATATCATGTTACATACGCAAAGGCAGACCTGGGTCATAGTAGCCTAGTACCGGTGCAAGCTGATGATAAGATTGATGTTTGTAAAGGTGGCCTTCTGTTCTTTGCCACAACGTCACTTTACACCCAGGTGCGTCAGAATTCGCATAGGTGCCATGAGTTCAACTAGCCTTAGTATGCAACAACTCACACAACTCCCCATGCCACCTAGGTAACTAACAGCCTTGAGCTCCTCAGGTTGTGGCATCGCCTGCGCAGCCTTGGTTTCCATGGGAATAAGATTTATTCCCTTGTGTTATAATATTCTCACTAGACGCGATTCTGAAATTAACACTTACTGCTCCACAAACATTCTAGCCCAACCGAAGGAAAAAGCAGAAGACCAATGACCTTGACAAAATAACGCATTAATTGCCGTCAACAGACACTATCTAACTATTACGGACCTCGTCTGTTTTTATAGGTATCTTACTGACTATCGAATTGGAAGGTCAGCTACCAAGGTTAGTGGTTCCCCATATCTTTTGCCGAGGTTTCAGTTTGTTTTTAGTCACGTGTAGAACTAGAATATTTCGGAACCTTCGAAATCGATGCGATAATCGTTAATAATCGATTATTCGCTAAAATAGTGACACTTCTGAGCAATTCTTACTATCTTCCGTGCACCTCCCCTCCTGAGAAATCGGCCCAGGTATAGGACGAATGCCTAGGATTAACTTGCAGTCTTTGGAACGGTGCTCTTAGCCTGTCGGTCTAGCTCCTTGGCAGAAGTGATCGAGAACTCTCTTCCGATGCCCAGGTTCTCCATCCTTTGCTCGACTGTATGCAGTCCTCCACAGCTGCCTTCGGCAAGTTGAATCTTTCCACCAATAAATCGAACCGGAGTTCTGTAGGCTTTGCTTGTTCATGGTGGCACAATGTTGGCCATAACTGGCTTGCATGCCGTGTCCAGATCTGTGCGCCACCAACACGTCTTACACGACGTTTCCGCGCTTGCAATTGCCCGTCACTGGCGTCCAAGTTACATGACTTTTCCGATAGTCACGTACGAGCAGTTTCTGTCCAAGTGTAAACGATCACTTCTTTGCTCCACGCCTCCGATTAAAATCCTGGTTTCTTCTTCGGTTTCTTTCATCAAAGGGGGATACCGAGCGCGGTGAGATGGCGTCGAAAGGTTTGCGAAGCTTCCGGTTCATCATAGCCTGTGCTGGAGAAACTCCGTCTGGCGCTCGTGGATTCGTTGTTGATCGATAGCGAGCAAGGAATGGGTCAACCACCTCCTCTATACCTCATTCCATTTTGATTTTTGATGAGCTCCAATAAACGTATCTACAAATCTTTCTGCCCGTCCATTCGACTGTGGGTGAATCGCCGACGAGCGAGTGTGCTGGACGGCGCATTGCTTGCAGAAATCCGTAAAAACTGCCGAAGTGAATTGTGTGCCATTGTCAGTTACAATAGTCGCGGGACCGCCGAATCTGCTAAAGTTTTGGCGCAGTTTTGGTACAGTAGTTGAGCCTTCCATGAAAAATACTACAGGCCACGCTGTATTAATCGACTATAAGGAGGAAAATTCTGCCGTTGATCGGTCCTACAAACTCGATATGGATGCGGCACCATGGCTTAGTAGCTTTCAGGTACGAACAGAGTTCTGATTTTTGTGGCGCTTTCAAGACATTGGCGCACTTTTGGCAAAGTTTAACAATTGCTTCTAGCTGTTGATTCATGAAGGGCCAATATACATAACTGCAGACAAGCGCCTTCATCCGGCAGATTCCAGGATGCCCGGTGTGGAACTGCCGAATAAGGCGCTTCTGAAGTGCCTTGGGGCTCACCAAACTTTCCGAAAAGAGTATGCAGTCTTTTACAATAGAGAACGAGTGGCTCCACTGGAAGTACTTTTACGACTCGGTTGGTGGACATGAACGTGGCCAACTTGTTTTGTGAAACTGTGTAACATCCTTGAGTACTGGGTCCCGAAGCGTTTCGGTTCGTACAGCTTCTGCGCTAACTGGTAGACTGTGCTTTGCATCAGTTACCAGATAGTTGACGTCAGGTTCGATCTTAGTCTTAGTATATTATGCTCTGAACTATTTAACAACCCCATTGTATGCATGCGCTTCTCTCGTCCGCTGTCCTTCTATCACGAAACCGCAGCTTTCTTCTGTCGTGTTAGCATATCCATGTATTCAGCGCAAGACGCTGTTCTGCCTCACATTTCTAGATGCTACTTTAAATAAATAAATAAATATTTTATTCTCGACTATGCGAGGCACGCCAATGGAGGCATTTTTACCTGCAATCCTGCAAGTCACGGG
Source organism: Dicrocoelium dendriticum (assembly GCA_944474145.2). Classification (NCBI taxonomy): domain Eukaryota; kingdom Metazoa; phylum Platyhelminthes; class Trematoda; order Plagiorchiida; family Dicrocoeliidae; genus Dicrocoelium; species Dicrocoelium dendriticum. The sequence goes on from OX104060.1 coordinate 47,753,631, forward strand.
CTAGCATTCCCTGGCTCTATCCAGCTTGGTACTATTATCTTAGCACCCTAGCTGCTGCGGTTAGGCCTCAGGTACTGATAACCTCAGCAACCTTAATGTACGCTTGCATTCTGGCTATTAGCTGTCTTTCCGTCATTTAACCCTTCGTAGCATTTTAGTTCATCACCCTCTCATCTGGTCAGTACAGAGAAGCCCGTCAGCTTCTCATTTATAGGTGTTTATTGCTCACTTAATAGATGCTATGTTTGCAACAAGTACCCATGTTTGAGTCCAACAGACTCACTGGCTTTTCCAGGGTCAGCGTATTCAGCGCTCCCTATCAAAGTAGGTTGGATACCTGCTGCTTTTTAAATTTTGCTTTCTGTCTTCCCACGCAACAGTTGCATCATAACAAACCGATACTGCGTTTTTTGCTAAATGGCGCTGCGCTCTGGATCCCATGTAGATGGTAGCAACCAACCTATAAGCCATTGCTTTCGTAGAACATTCAAAAGACACTTTCAGCACAATAACTGTTGCAGATTGTACATCATTTGTTTCCACTAAATGTTATACCATAGGACTTAGACAATGTTTGTTCCCACGCCTGTTCTTTGCGGCCTTGTTTGTCTCTCACCTTCTATTTTCTACGAGGTCCGGAACTTCTTGGGGCTCTGGGATTGGACCGAGAAAGTGTTTTTGCCCTGGACAGGACATAACCCACAAGCACCTGCGAAGAACATGGCTGGACACAAATGCACTCACTACTACGACTGTTGTCCAGTAACGATGGCTGGACACGAGGCCTTCACACTCCTGAAAAGTATACATAAACCTGAAAAATCCAGAAGCAAGCATCTGACGTTTTGCTCACCTGGACACACAAAGCTGACTAAGATCTCACCCTCCATGGGCCTCAGCCATTATGGCCGCCCCGACCAAAGATACCTGATCAGCTAACAGAGGAAATTGGAAGTCAATTGACTGCGGATAACCGAGGGTGAAATCAGTCGGCGAGCTGCTCTGCCAGTTTTACATTAGTGTACAAACGGATTTCTGACAGTGTTCCAGGACGTGGTGGGTTTTCGCCTGGCAAGCGTTCTCCCTATAAAAAGCCACAAATGTCCGCTTAACAACACTGCGACGTGGCGGATGTGACTCGCCACTGAATAAAGTCACTGCCCACAACTACATACTGGCAAGTCGACTAGAACCATAATTTACTATTTTCCTGACACGTTCAAGAGTAAGATATTCCCTGCCTACATGTATCCTTTTCACTACACATGTAATGCCCAGACTGTTTACACTAAGCACGCTAGAACCCAACGTGTCGTCATGCATTGACGACTTTATTCCTCATGATTACTTTTACAATTTTCAAAGCCTGTACAACTTTCGGCTTACTACCGATTACATACATAGCAACATGTTTGTTGGGAAACATAATTACATGTATATGTTGATTATGCCTGGTTTGGTGTGTCTCGACAAATTCGAAAATATACTATTTATTTATTTATTTATTATCTCGACCAAAGTAATCATTGTGCCCTCATGTTCTTGCTGATGAACATCAATTAGACGTGACAGTGCCTGCGCTTGGCTAGTGGAAATTGTCCACTGTTAGCGGATCTCGAAATCTTACCCCAGTAAATTAAGAGCCCAACGTTGAAGCCGGTTCGCTGCATAGGCTGGGATACCTTATATCAAACCAAAGAGAGCCAGCAAGGCCTTGTGATCTGTCAGAAGCTTGAAGCGGCGACCGTATAGCATTTAATGGAATTCCTTGACGACGTTCACCATGGCCAATGCTTCTTTCTCAATCTGGTTGTAATCACCCTCTAGGCCTTCGTAAGTGTTCTGGCGGCATGGGCGATTTCTTTCTGAGGTCCATCGGTGTACGTATGTGAAAGTGCTGCGCCAATCTCATAGTTTTAAGCATCTGTTGTTAGGAAAAGTTGTTTGGTGGGAGCAAAATGAGTCAACAGCAAGTTTGAGGACAGCAGCGTCTTGACCCGTTCGAAAGCATTCTGACATTCTGATGTCCACTTCCAAGTTTGGCCTTTGGCTAGTAGCTTGTTTAACAGGGCACGCAGGCGGTGCACTTCAGGCAAGAATGCGCTGTAGGGGCTGGTGAGCCCACAAAAGGAACGCAAGGACTGTAGACCGGTTGGTAGAGGCAAGTTTCTACCGGCTTCTAGGTTTTACGGAGCTGGTCGACTTCCATCCTTTTCGAGAGTAAAACCGAGGTATTTGAGGACCGGCGAGAAAGATGTGCATTTATGCTCATGGATCCGAAAACCGTACGACTGTATACCACCAAGCGCTTCATTCAAGCGGTTAACTAGTTCTTACGGGGTTAGACTGTGAAATCATCCAGTTATGCAACGGTCCCAGAAGCGGTTGCTAGCATGATGTCCATCAACTGTTGGAAAATGGCTGGCGCTGTTTATACATCAAATGGCAAGCGATTGTATCGGAATAGCCCACGATGTGTTTTGATCGTCAACAGCTCTCTCGATACTTCGTCAACATCCACTTGAAGGTGGGCATCGGACAGAGCAAGCTTCGCAAAGTACTTACCACCATTAAGTTTTGCAGATATCTTCCGGTACAAGTAATTGATAGTGGTGGTCGTCCAGCGCGGTCTTGAGACCAGCTGAGAAGTCAGCGCAGATGCGTACCTTGCCATTTGCTTTCGTCACTGTGACAACAGGTGCGGCCCATGATGAGTAGTTGAAAGCTGTGATAAGCCCGGCACGTTCCAGTCGATCGAGTTCTTGATCAACGGTTGACATGGCTGCATGTGGTACCGGTCTTTTAGCCTTAAACAGTGGTTTAGCAACAGTTGCAAGCTCAGCGGTGCCTTGAATTTCATAAAATGACCCAAGCCATCCAGAAAGACAGGGGCAAATGAACGTTTCAGGGTACGTATCATGTCTTCGACAGACTTTGATGCTGGGCCTGGAGTTGCTCGATCTCCGTTGCAAATCCGATGCAATGGGACATCAAGGAGTTGCATCTTTTCAATCCAGTCGAGTCCAAGAAGATTCAAATTCGGCCGGTCTGAACTGTAGCACTTTCCCGACTTTTCCACACCTTTGAAAGCCAGCTTGCAATTGAGTTCGCCCACTAAATTTAACATATGGCTGGATGCATTATGTGCAACTTTCTTAGCCTCGACCATCTTAGGCCAATTTATTTGGTTCCATTGATTCCTGGAAATAATCTTATGTCCGTGACCGTGCCAAATTGCAGTTTCCTTGGGATCTCGTTGCTCAACACGCTGATAAATCGTGGTCACGGTTTACACACAGTTTGGAATGCGGCAGCTGTGGACCGAGACTCTGCGCCAGCCTTCCTCGAATGCCCCTTTCTATAAGACTTCTTCACACCCCTCTACCGAACCTGTCTGCAGAATTGCTCCTTAGGCCCACGTTTATGGCACGTTTGCCAAATATGACGTTTGAACGGACAAAATCGCCCGAAATGCCATTCGCCGCATGACCATAATGATGTGGGCGGTTGGTTCGTAGACCTTTTCACGTGTTTGCTTAGGTTGGCAGTCCTGGTCTTTTTCACGAAGTGCACGGTATGCGGTGGTGCGACACCATTCCATTCGACCATGGCAATGTCGTGTTTTGGAGTGAGTAGCCGTTTGCATTCGCATACGAGGTCCTTCGTTGTCAGATCATGATCTTGATCCATCATAGCTAAAAGCCGCGTGCGGATCCCAGCATCACAGTGCGATTGCGGATTGCTGACGAAAATGAGACACTTTTACTGATCGTCCGTTAAAGAGCGTAGTTTAAACTTTCACACTCACGGTTAATCATGTCGGCTAGGGCCACAAAGTCGTCCGCTTCTTGTTTGACCATATTCAGGCATGGATAGCGAATACTAAACAAGGATACCGACCCGCCAAAATGTCCTTCAGCTGCGACACTTCTTCGTCAAACGTCAAATCCTTCGGCTGTTTCGGCAGACTGTGGTCTATGAACCAGAAACCTTCACTTATTCCGAGGTTGCGGAGCAGCAACCGCACATCCCAGGAGTAATCCTGACTAATGAAGTCCGTCCGGAACATGTCTTCCCGGCGCTTGGCCCACGCTTCATATGTTCATCCAGAATCCGCTTCATAATTGAATTCAGGGATCGCATTCGAGGGAAGATCAACAGAACTAGCCTGCATGTCCCGCGTCGCTGCTCCTTTTGTCTGCAACCTCAAGCATCGATTGAATTCGATCATTTTCCTTTGTGTCTCCATTTAGCTTGCTGATGGAAAAACAGCTTTTGAAATTATTCAGCAGAAAAATTCAACACTTCCAATTTTCTCTGTCGCCATTTTTTTAATAATCTCACTAGACGCGATTCTGAAATTAACACTTTACTGCTCCACAAACATTCTAGCCCAACCCACGAAAAAAGCAAAACGCCAATGACCGTGACAAAATAACGTATTACTCGCCGTCAACAAACACTGTCCAACTACTGCGGACCTTGGCTGTTTTTTATAGGTCTCTTACTGACCTACGACTTCTAGAATTAGAAGGTCAGCTGCCAAGGTTAGTGGTTGTGAGTGCTACGCGTTAACTCGATTTTTTGCCGTGCCATGCAGATCGAGATTTTTAGTTGAAATAACGTGGAAAACAGTGTTTGAATAAACACCTGAAACGAAATTTGACTATTGTCAGATTTCCTCTGATTCAAGGTATCTTGGATCGACTAAAATGGTACTGTCCAAAGCGTCTTCCTGACGCTTACTGGTAATTTTGCGGTTGTTCCCTTTTTAATCCCCTTTTACACCCTGTTTTGCCTTTTTATTGTGGTCGTTTTACGGTTGTATACGTGTTTTTAAATTCTGCTCTGTTTTCCACTTCAACATGGTCGTCTCGCGAAAAGCCGAGGCGGATGAACCCCTTGCGTCTTCGTTTGATGAGTCAAATGCAGCTTGCAGCAATTCTGCCTGTTCAAGGCCAGTCACGGATTTATCTGTTGGTATGCAGTGTGATGTTTGCTCTCGTTGGTATCACAGAAGTTGTACCGGCCTCCGAGCGAATCAGTACAATATGCTTTCATCCAGTGAAAACCTGTTTAGATGTGCTGATTGTCGCGCTCGAAAAGCGAAGCTCCCGGCTTTCACCTGTGCTGAATTCAAAGCACTAGCGTCCAGATTCACAATTGTTGAGAAGGCATTAGCCGAGCTTGCCTCTCTCAACTCTAAAGTGGATTTGATTATGAAATCCCTGATAATTGCGGATGTGGACGCTGTAACGGACTGTCCTTCTGCTGTCACTCCAACCGTTGACGAGGCGTTCATCTTACCGGACGCTCCAGTTCACGTGGATATAACTGACAGATGCCTCGGACGGTATTGTTGACCCTCCCCAAATGGAAGGCGAGTCACGGGCTCATGGGCCATTGAAGAATAAGCGTAAGAGGGCAAGGAAAGCGCGCGAGCCCTCCGCCCCCTAACCGGAAGGTGACAAATTGCTCAAGAAACAAGCGCCTGATTTGGAAACACCCACTGGTGTTGCACTTTTCTCAGTGAGGCAAGTGGTGCCGTCGCCTTCGGTCCCACCGATTCTTGTCAAACAACCATGTGGCGTGGATGGTAGAGCATGTGGTGTAAATACACCTCGTCGAGGCGATTCTTACACATATAGCAGTGTGATTTTCAGGAACGTCATTGAATCCACTGCCACTCTTCCCACCGAGCGCATGCTTAATGATCTTGGTTGGCTTAAAGTTTGCGGGACCAGGCTTTTACCACCAGGTTTTCCTGGCGTTACTGTCAGGAAGCTCATCAGATTGAGGGACGTTCCGGTTGGCCAACCAAATCTTTGACTCCGTCTGCTTAGGGTGGTCCTTTCCACCCCAGAAGAGCGCAGGGCCTTACTGCGATTTGCCTTCAAGCTCAAAGGTACCAACGTTAGTGTGCAACCAGACCTTCCGTTAGCGGATAGGTTAAAGTTAAAGGAAGCCATCAGAGACCTAAAAGCCCGGCGTGCAGCTGGCGAGCAAGGTCTCCGATTGGTGGGTTTTCAGGTGGTCAGCAAGCGGTCCTTTTCCGCCCTGCCAGAACCTATACTACTTGCGCACGACCCAGGGCTGGTCGTGCCGAAGCCCTCCAAGCAGTACTTAGTAACGTGCGTAGCCTGAGGAACGAGATGTGCGAGGTGGGTCTGCTCGTAGACAAATCTCGTCCAGATATACTTGCTTTCACTGAAACGTGACTGTCAGAGGAAATCACAGATGGCGAAGTATATCTGCCTGGCTACGCACTGTTCCGCGCTGACCGCTCCACTGGCCGTCAAGGGGGTGGTGTAGCTCTTTATGTGAGTTATCACATTGACGTACTGAGGACCAGCGTTTTTCAGTCTCTCGACAAATCTGTTGAGGATCTCGCAGTCTTGATTTGCGCTTTCTCGGTTCAGCTTACGGTCGTGTTAGTGTATAGAAGCCCTATGAGCACCTCCAATGGAATCATTGAGTTTATACGCACTCTGCGAACAAGTGGTTTGTTGGGATGATCTATCTTGCAGTTCAGCTCTGGAATCGTTCGGTACAGAACTGCTGGACTTGACGCTGCAGGTACCACTACACCAGTTCGTGGACCTCCCCACTAGGTACATGAGCAATCAACAGCCGCCCATTTTAGATCTTGTTTTTGCTAAGTCACGACTTTGCAAATGACATTAAATACGACTCGCTTCTTGGCGCTAGCGATCACGTTTGCTTGTCTTTCCAGTGTGCTCTTATCAGGTCCTGCCAAGCTACTACCAGTTGGTATCCGAACATTTGGGCCGCGGACTTCCAAGCGATGCGGGATAAAGCTAGGTCATCGCCTTGTGTGATGTCTGAGACCGATAATGTTCACATAGCCTGGGAAAAACTTAAGGCTCACCTCGTCGACATTTCTGCACCTCACATCCCATTGGTAAAAAGAAGGGAATCAAGAGCGCAGCCTCCGTGGATAGACTCCCCTAAAGAAGCGGTCTAGATGCTGGCGAGCATACCGAACAGCTCCGTCGAACAGCACGTTCGACAAGTATCGGTTGGTTCGAAATGGGTGCAAGTTACATCTTAGGTTGGCCCGGCTTTAGTATGAAAAGGGCTTAGCTAATACTGCCTCGAAAAATCCCAAGAAATTCTTCGCTTACGTTAAACGACGCCCATACCACCATTGCTTCCAGGAGATGGGACTCATGCCTATAGCGACTATGACAAGGCATGCGTGCTTGGTAAGCAGTACTCCAGCGTCTTTGTTCGCGAAACAAATACGCCATGCAGAGAGTTAGCTTCAAGAGTCTCTGAGGACTGTTGTCTGGATGAAATTCCTGTAACTGAGTCCCAAGTTCTCCGGTTGCTAAGACAGGTAAACCCAACTAAGGCTTCCAGGCCAGATTCCGTTCATCCAAAATTGTTGCATGAATTGGCAGTGGAACTCAGTGGACCTCCGACTTGTGTGTTTCAGAAGTCACTCAACAGCTGTATCTTGCCTACCGAATGGAAAGAGGCTGTTGTCTGCCCGATTTTCAAGTGCGGTGACAGATCTACCGGCTAATTACAGGCCGGTCAGCTTGACTAGCGTGGTCGTTAAGTTACTTGAAAAATTAGTACGAGCTACAGTGGAGAACCATTTAAATAGGTTCAACCTGTCTTGCGTCGAGCAGCATGGTTTTCGCAAAGAATTTTCGTGTCAGACGAACTTGCTGGTAGCTCCTGATAGCTGGGCTGTGTGGTGTTCATTGACTTCGCCAAGGCCTTTGACACTGTCCCCCATTCGCGACTCTGACTGAAGTTGATGTCGTATGAAATAGCTGGTCGCTCTCTCCAGTGGGTGTCAGCTTTTCTGGATGGACGGGAACAGTGTATTCGTGTGGGAAGCAGTCTTTCGTTTTGACAAGGTGTACTTAGCGGCGTTCCACAAAGTTCTGTCCTAGGTCCGCTGCTTTTTTCTGTCTACGTGAATGACTTGCCGGAGGAGCTTGACGTACCATCGCTTTTATTTGCTGATGACCTAAAGCTCTGGAATATTGTTGATATCCCTGGAGGTCTTGTGGCTCTTCAACGGGCTCTGGATAGACTCTGTGAATGGTCTGTCTTGTGGTTGCTGCCCATAAACCGGGCAGTGTTCATTGCTGCGTATCGGAGCGTCTGCTTCCTTCACGTTATGTACTCTATGGGAGTGAACTTCCTCACGTGACTCATCAGGTTGATCTAGATGTCGTCCACTGTTCCACACTACACTCTGGCGACAACTGGAAGAAGGCGGCTAGTAAAGGGTTCCGGATGTTGTGGTTTATCCGTCCTTCTTTTGGGACCCTAACCGCTGATGTGTTTGTGAAGCTTTTCTCAGCGTTTGTGCGACCCCACCTAGATTATTGCGTCCAGGCCTGCCCACCATGTCTTGTCCGGGACAAAATGGCACTAGAAAGGGTGTTGCATGTCGGTACTAGGTTGGTTAAGGGATTACGAGGGCAAACGTACACCGAACGCCTACTTAGTTTGGGGATGCAGTCAATACACTATTGAAGGATTAGAGGGGACCTAATTTTAACCTACCGTATTTTGACTGGGAAGCTTGGCCCTGATTTGTCCATGTCTTTTAGTCCTGCTAGATTATCTGGTCTTCGCGGGCATTGTATGAAGCTGGACAAACCGCGGTCCGATTGAGTTCGAGCGGAGACACGGTTATCACGTCGAGTCATCGAGCGCTGGAACCTGCTTCCAGAACATGTTGTCAAGGAAGCTACGTTTAAGGGGTTTGGGCGTCAACTAGACGCTCTTGGGTGGCAACTCGAAACCTTTCCTTTTTCCTGACTAATTCCCATCTTCATACTTCGATTCTATTTTCTTTACTTTTCCTCGCCATTGATATCATTCTCCTCTTTTAACTGATTTCCCCTACTCTCTTACCTTCTCTTTTTTCTCTTACCTCATGTAACTGACAACTGGGACAGCTAATGTAAGGAACGTGGGCATTAAATTGGTGGACCAGGGTGTTTTTGGGTGTTTTTTTAGACCCATCTAGAAGTCGGAGCACCCCTATCAACTCCTCGATTGACGACCCGCTCAAGAAGGAACACTTACGGGATTCATCCTATCGTTCCAGTCCCACTTGAACTTGAACTTGGTTCCCCATATCTTTTGCCGGTGTCAGGTGGTTTTTAGTCACATGCAGAACTTTCCGGAACGTTCGAAATCGATGCGATAATCGTTAATAATCGAGCGTTTGCTAAAATAGTGACTTTTCTAAGCAATTCTTACTTTCTTCCGTCAGGAACGGCATCAGTATGAACTCAGTTTGGCTGTACAACAGGACGACACCGAAGGCACTCTACTGTTACTTGAAAAGAAGTACCAAAGCTGGCAGTGGTATTTCTGCCCTGTTTTCCGCAGAGCAGGGCAGTTAACTTGACGACGATGCGACGAAAGTCAGTCTGCTGGCCCTGCAATATTCATCTGTTTACTCGATAGAGACGCCGTTAACCGGTGACACTGGGCCAGTCCACCCCTTTTTCGTTGCAGCACATAGCAATGTGTGGCTGACGTTGCCAAGGGCCTGCGTGAATTAGATCCGAATTCCTCGCTGGGTCCTGATGGGCTGCATCCGCTGTTCCTCAAGACTGGCGGACTACATCGCTGCTCCCGTCTGTCATATATTTCGTCACTCCCTGGAAGCTGGACGACTCCCGGTTGTTTGGAAATTGAGTACCGTTAAACCTGTATACAAGGGAGGAGATCGTCAAGATCCTGCAAGCTATCGAACTATCTGCCTAACGTCCGTACTGTGCAAGTTAATAGAAAGGATTCTCAAGCGCGCCTTGCAGCTTTACTTCGAGATCCTAAACATCATCTCTTGTGCCCAGCATGGCTTTCGGCGGGCACGCTCATGTACCTCGAACCTGCTTGTTGCTAGGGAGAACTGGGCGAAGTCGTTAGACGCTGGGAAACGATTGGATGTGGTTTATGTAGACCTCAGCAAGGCCTCTGTGAAGGTCCCTCATGAAAGGCTCCTTCTTAAACTCCGAGGTACCGGTGTCCGTGGGAATGTCCTTTCTTGGATCACTGTTTTTGGATGGCCGGACCATGCGAGTCAAGGTGAATGAAGCCTATTCCGTTCCTGTGCTCATGACTAGCCGTGTTCCGCAAGGGTCGGTACTTGGTTCAGAACTGTTCAAGATATTCATCAATGACCTCCCATTGGAGTTTCAGATAGATTGCCTGATTTACGCGGATGACGAAGTTGTAGATGAAGGTATCCCGTCTCGAGGATGGTGACAGGTTGCAGGCATCATTGGACATGCTACACGACTGGTCCTTCAACTGGCAATTGCCCATAAATCGTGAAAAATGCTGTTCTCTCCATAGGCGCCCCTGAACCGTTCGGGATATACCATATTGGTGGAGTGTTACTCAGAACCACCATTCTTGAGAAACATCTCGGTGCGCTTGTCTCACATGATTTATGGACCACAGAAGACACTACGGAGAGTTGCCGCTGCCAACTGGATGTACCATGTCATACGGAGAGCCTTCTCGCCACTGACTCCAGAAATCTTCAGAATCCTGTTTACTTCTCACGTGCGCCCGATCCTTGAATACGGACTACCCGCCATCTGTCCACTTACCAAGTTCGAGTGTGAAATGACTGATCGGCGATCTTCGAAATCCATACTGGGGTTAAGGGACTTGCCTTTCCCTCATCCACTACAGCGGATGCACCTGTTCTCCCTGCAGTATCGTCGAGGTAGAGGTGATCTGCTTTTTATTAGGCGAATTCTGATGGGGGAAATGGGGATGGAGCTACAAGTGTTCTTTCAAGTCAACACTAATAGTTCCACTCGAGGATACAACTGGAAACTATTTAAACTCAGAAGACTCAGAGTTCGCTCCACTCTCGCTCTATCAACCCGCATTGTAAATGACTGGAACGACTTGCCGAAACGTGGTCGCCGCGCAGACTGAGCAATGTTTCAAGCGACTTTTGGATTATCACTTGATGAGTAAGCTGGGACCTTGCTTCTTCCAATATAGCTGTTACGGCCCCCTTGTGGAATGCCGTCACGTAGCGACTCACGGCATCCACGCAATGATCGGGAAATGAAGAAGCTGATAAAGGACTTTCCTTCTGCTCTCTACCTTCCAATGATCCAATGATCCTTGGATTTCAGAACGTGCCCATGAAAAATCACTTCGATTTCCGGAGTTCAACTTTCTCGCGTTTGAGCTTTATGTTCTTTTGCGCGCAACGTTGCAAAAAGTGGCGCAGATTAGCATCATGTTTCTCTTCGGTCGAGCCGTAAATCAACAGGTTGCAGTAACCGCTTATGAACAATTTGGCTCGAGACCTTCAAACCAAACGGCAAAAGTAGCCTGTGCAAACGCCCAAAGATTGTGGTAAACGTCGTCAGGAAACGGGATTCCTCATCTAGGACCACTTACCAGAACGCCGATGATAGATAGATCTTTGTGAAGTACTTATGCCTTAGCCAAACGCGGCAGGATATCTTCTAACGTTGGCAGTGCATAGTGCTTCATACGTAGCTTTATACAATGGCTTATGATCTATTCAAGGACGCAACTCTCCTTTCTTTTTCATCACAATCGCGACTTGGCTAACCCAGTCTGTCGGCCCGTCGACCTTAGTGATTACGCCCAATTGTGTCAAGTTATTTAATTCGGCGACGAACGTATTAGCTAAAGCAAACGGAACCCTTCTAATCGGCAACGCAGTCGGTTATATTGATGGATCTAGTGACAAATGAACGGAACTTTCAACCCACCCCGTACCATGACTAAAACCGGATGAATACTGCTTCCTCCCTCTCCCCTCGACACGTATTCACATAACGATCATGGTAAAACGAACAAAGCCAAGGCACTGGATGGAATCAATGCCGAAAATCGGCGTGAGATCTTCCTCTACGACCACGAAATCCAACTGATATGAGGATCCATCCTTGGAATTGATCACTTCGGTTGTGGTCATTCCCTTCATTTTGGATTTACAGCTGTCCCACATACTCATGAAGCCTTGATCTGGTCGCACATGAATTCATGGACACCGCTTCGCAGATATGCTGATGGTAGCACCGGTGTCTAACTGAAAGCGCACGATTTTGACGCTAACCAGTAAACTTGCATAGACGCACTTCTTTGGTCCCGTCTGCGACACGTTGCTGACTGAATGTTCAGAACCAGATTGTGTTGTGTCATGGTTGAGTACGTTCACTTTAAGAGACTGGCAGAATCGAGCGAAATGATTTCGTCTGCCACATTTAGCGCAAATTCGACCCCAAGCCGGACATTGACCACGATCCTTCGGGTGTCGCGCGGTGCAGAATTGGCAAGTTTCTTGTGTCTTGGTAACAGGCTTCGCAGTTTTTCCAGGTAAACTGGACAGGGCACATGGCTTTTCATCTGATGGTAATGGCATTTGCCGGATGTGGTGCGTAGTTACTGATCCACTGAGGCATATATCAGGGCATTGTCTGAGCGATAACTCGTTGACGCAACAGCCCCTTGGGGATGTTTTCATTATTCATTCCCAGCACGATTCTACCTCGAATGTGACTGTCAGCTATACAATTGAAAAATTACAAGAACGATCCAAGATCTTCAGCTCCGTAACATAGTTCTCTATAGATTCGTTCGGGTGGCTGTTTCGAATGAAAATGCTATGCTGTTGATACGCTTCGTTGGTCCGGCCCTCACAGAAATCGCCGAATTTCCGTGTTTGTCTTTAGATCAGCGGAGTCTTCGTTATTTTCGCACTGCATCCTTTCCAGGACGCGGCGTGCTTAATCTCCGATCGTATGTCGAAACATCGCCAGGCCATATGCCATCGGTTGTTCATTCAGACGCACCAGTACGCAAAATTGATCCATTTGCTTTTCCAGATTCTCCAATTACTGGTCAAGTTGTGTTCTTCCATGTTCAACGGAGCAGATGTTTACACGGCTGCCTGCGCTCCACTTAGCAACTGTGCACTGTTCAGCGATCTTGCTTTGATCTTCACTGATAACATGTCGCAAAACTCGGTCCTTCAGGGACAAATGGTTTATTCAACATAGGATCCTTTGTTCTTCGCTTGTCAAATGGCGCTGCTGTTCGGATTCTGCAGTCTCAGGGTTGCTGCGGGCTGATGGAACTTACGCGTATGTGAATTCCGACAAAGCTAGTGTACTTGGTGAACAATCTTCAGATGCCTGTGCACGTGAAACCGCATTGACTAGCATTGCATTTGTTCCCAGAGTCTCAGAGGATTCTTGTTTAGCTGAATTTAGTGTAGAGACGCAGGTCCTTAGGTTGATACAGAAATGGATGTTTTCTAGACCGGCTGGACCCGGTTTAATTCATCTGAAGCACTTACGTGATTTGGCGGTGGAATTAATAGCACCGCTCATGGCCGTGCTTCAGAAGGCACTTGACAGACCTACATTACATTCTTAATGAGCGGATGTTATTATATCTTCTATCTTCAAATTTGGCGACATGAGTCTGTATGCCAATCATAAGCCAATCAGTTTAATTAGCGTTGTAGTTGGACCGGTTGGAAAGCTAATGAGAGATTCGTTCGAAGTTCATCGGAATAGATTTAATCTATTCAGTAATGCACAACACGGTTTCTGACAGCTTTTAGTGTCTGGCGAACTTATTACTAGCCCATGGGAGTTTGGCTAGTGCCGTGAACGATGGCCATCATTATCATCATTATACACGTTAGCTGCAGGTGGTAAAAACCTCAGCTATTGTGCTGCAATACAAAAGACAAGAAAAGGAAAACAAACAGTGGCACGCCGGCCGAGTCCCGGTAACGGATGGACATCGTTGCGGAGAGCTAACAGCTGGCTCTCGTGCCGTAAAAAGGAGTCATATTATGCCTAACGAGTGAGATCGTGATGGGAGGGGGATGCTAAGCAGGAGGGGGATGGACAAAGTAACTCACAACACAAATGCCATTGGGGCCGGCTCCAAGCCATATCAGCAAGTGTGTCCAACCAAACGTGTTCACCGTCCTTAGGACCCCAACCAGGCAGTTGGGATGCACCAACCGACGCCAACTTCGAAGTGAGGGTTTTCATCTCTCTCGACCAATTCATCGCTTGGTCTCTCCTTCTCCTCTTCCAACCGCACCCACAGCGCGCAAACAATGCACGTCGCGGAAGTCGGTGTGCCGGCATGCGCACCACGTGGCCCAACCATCGGAGCCTGGTGCGTGATATAATGGTGCTGAGCGGTTCACTCGCTCTTCCTACACCAAATACGCGACGCCGAACACACTCATTGCTCACGCGGTGCTCCTACCAGACATGAGCTAAGCTACGAAGGCAGCGATGATCGAATATGACGAACCTCTTTATGTCTGTCGACCTGATGGGCCAGGTTTCACAAACATATAGGAGATTGGCGGGAGTCAATTTGGTGATTAGAATCAACCAAGTGTGCCAACACGGCGCTCATCACAGTTTTTCTTCCACCATTGCGTAGATTAGCTGGACATTGCTCGCGTATTCTCTCAGAATGAGCGCCGTGTTGGCACACTTGGTTGATTTTAATCACATATAGGAGAGTTGAACGAACGGTTGCGTTATAAACTCTGCCCTTCAGGGCGAGAGTAATGTCGCGTCTGCGTCACAGGGTGGCGGAGATTGGCGAAAGCACCTCGAGCTTTTGCTACACGGCTCGTAACCTCATCTCCAATCCCACGGGTGCTAATATAGCTGCCAAGGTACTTGAATTCCTGAACGACTTCTAGCAGATCATCACCAAGTGTTAGCGCAGGGTTGGGTTCCTGCCAATCTTGGAGAAGTACTTTGCATTTCGATGGTGCAAAGCATAGCCCAAAACCAGCCAGTGCTAATCGATCCCCTGCTGCTTGGCATGTTTGGGAGTTGTCACAGATTAGGGCAATATTGTCCGCATACTCTAAGTCAAGAAGTCGCTCACCAGGAAGTAGCTCCACACCTTCTAGCTCGTGTCCAGTAAACACTGTTTTCCATTGTTTCCATCAATAGCGAAGTTAAAGAGGAAAGGTGACAGCGGGCAACCTTGTCTCCCACTGCTGGTGATACTAAAGGGTGGCAACAGTTTGCCACAAACCCTCACTCTGCCCGAACTATGCGCGTACAGCGCTTTGTAATGTTTACATATTTATCGGGCACACCTTTTACCAGCAGACAGTCCCAAATGGCACGTCGATCGACTGAGTCGAAGGCACCTTTTATGTCCAGAAACAGAAACGGTGGGTCGCCAATAAACATGGCAGTGCTCCAACAATTGACGCAAAATGAAGATGTGGTCGATGCAGCCCCGACCTCGACGAAATCCGGCTTGCTCTTCACGAATCTGGCTTACACGAGTGCCAGTCAGTCTGTGGAGAATGACAGGCAAGAAATTTAGAGGCAATCGGAACTGGACTGATTCCCCTATGATTGCCGCATTTCAAACGGGAGTTTCCCTTGAAAATTGGGACAATGACGGAGCGGTTCCAGTTTGTCGTGACAGTCCTGGTCCCAAAGTTTCACTAGAAACACGTGTACATCATCTATTAGATCTGGTCACCGGAATTTGAAGAGGGCTGGGGGAATTCTATCTGCCCCTGCGACCTTATGCCATTTCAACAGCCTGATCTCACGTTCGACTTCTGCGTGTGAGGGCGGATCAAAGGAGACGGCCCAGGGAGAAGAGCGCTCAATGCCTGAAAAAGAAACCGATAATTCAAGTTGATTAAATTGCCTCGCAAAGTGTTCAGCCCAACGCTCTTTTGACAGGCTGTGGATCGGCTGCCCACTCTCATCGCGTATGGTCTCGCTAACACCAGGTCTCCTGCTGCCTGTTTCCCGTATCAGACTGAATAACTTAGAATGATTGCCAACAATAGCGGCTGTTTCCATCTCAGAGGCACGATGAGACCACCAGGTTTCGCGGTCTTCAGGCTAGCACGTAGTTTTGCCCTGAGATTTTTGCGAGCCTCATTGTATTCGCTTCCAGCCAGAATACGTCGGCGAGCATCCATAAATTCCAGAGACTGTGTAGAGACCCAATGTCCGGTTTGGCAATCTGCTTTGCCACATAAAAACATGCCTGATAACAGTAATGTTTTACGAATATGCGACCAGTGATCTTCGATGGTTTTTAGTGGGCGCTTGCTCAGCCCAGATGTCAGCGCAATTTGATACACATTCAGAACATCTGGCTTCGCCAGCTGGCTGGTGTCAATCCGTTCACATCGACGTTGCGGACGTCCACCGAAACGCACCCATAGGTCGGCGCAGACAAGTGCGTTGTCAGAGTACACGCTCGTGCTCCAAATCGGGCGACACTTTTGGACACAGCGTCTCCAGCGGTAACTGATCGCGATATGATCGATTTGCGTCCATGGCTGGCCCGAGCCTGGTGGCCGCCAAGTCACGCTTCTGCGGATGCTGTGTCGAAAGTTAGTGCTCGCGAGAAAGAGGCGACCATCTTCACACAGCTGTAGCAATCGCTCACCATTATCATTATGGGAGCCTACACCATGTTGGCCGCCCAGATGAAGCTTATCAGAGGACAATTTTCCGACTTAGGCGTTTAGATCGCCAGCCTGCACCACAGTATCCGTGCTTCTGTAACGAAGGGTCTCGTGAAGTTGCTGATAGAAATCGTCTTTTACCGAATCAGTGCTGTTGATCAATCTGTAGCAAAGTGCACACGTTGAGGCATGCCAGTCTTAGCGAGACGCGAGGACTCCAAAGTGAAATGCATGAACTGACGTTGTCCGCTTGGTTGAACATGGACTTGTCCACTGGATTGGAGCGACGCCCTGCGACTGTGTGTTATTTGAAACTAGAAGACAAGCGACTATTATAGCAAACTGGGGAAGGGCCAAGAATTGGGGATTGAAAATGGGGGGATAAAAGTAAAGTTGGAGCGGGACGATAGGGATGAAAAAGAGCAGGAAGGGGTATAAGAAGACGGGAAGGCCTGAGCAGTAGCATCCATACCCTTATCCACCCTACTCGATGCAGCAGATAAGGCGCCATTGATTATCCTCTGCGACGGCCAGAGCATCAAGAAATTATTTGATGAAGAGTTCATTGTATTGCGTGGGCAGGATACTGTCAGGTTGCCCAGGCCTAGACAGGAGAACGATTAGGGTTCTCATCCAAAGCCTTTGGTTTAAAAACCTTACCGCAAGGCAGCAGGTTTTGGCACTAGACTACAGGAATAAGGAGCCACCCTCATTCCAACCCCCAACCTGGAGGACCAGGAGGCTGAGTTTGTCTGGCCTCCAACCATTGACCAATCTCTGAAAGTGCAAATCGCACCACCCAGCATAGCTCAATGGATCTCTGAGGTACGCAAACCATCGCACCACGGTAAGGTCCAGCCTCATTACGGTGGGAACAATGGCCATTTAGTTGATGTGCTTCAGTTGAGGCTACCAGAAAAGCTGAATCCTTTCGGTTTATCTGGACGCAGCTTATACTGGTTGTCTGCATCTTTTAGTGAGAAGTGAGCATTGTGTACGCATGGGTCGCAGCCTATCATTTAGACAAAGTATTGTTAGCGGTATCCCACGAGGCTCGGTCCGTGGACGACAGCTCTTCTCCATCTATGTAACTAATCACCTTGTGGAGCTAAGGGTATCATCACTATTATTTACTGATGACTTACAGCTGTGGTACCATCGCGACAAGATCGGTACCATCATGACGAGACAGGACTCCATCGGGACCGTCGCAACGAGACTGGACCTTAACGTGGTGCGACGGTTTGCGTACCTCATTGACCCATTGAGCTATACTGGGTGATGCCTCCGAGCATCTTGAGAGCTACTCCTACCAGGTTGGTCAATGGTGAGAGGTCAGACAAACTCAGTCTCCTGGTCCTCCAGGTTGGGGGTTTGAAATGGGATGGCGTCCATTTCTGTAAAACTAAATCACTGCCACCCCGCTGCCTTGCGGACAGGCTTTTGAGCCAAAGGCTTTGGATGAGGACCCTAATCGTCCTCCTGTCTAGGTCTGGGCGCCCTGGCAGTATCTCAGCCCACATACAACCATGACATTTTCTTCAAACATAAACTTCATCCTGCATCGGCCGTCGCGCAGATTATCAAGGGTCGCCTTATCTGCTGCATACAGCAAGGCGGATATGCGAAAACATGCTACTGCTGGCGCCTCCCTCCTTTCTTTGCCAGCTTTTTCGCTTACTCCCATCCCGGCCCCCATTACTAACCTTCCATCTATAATTCCCAGCTTAATTGACAGCAACCGAAGTGCTATTGGAGTAGAACCATCTGCCGCCACCATTCCACCGCACCTATCGGACGCCTATCGGCAAAAGTCCCTTATAAGGCCACGCTGTCCCGTTTCTATGGCGACATTCAACGTCCGCACTCTAAGACAAACAGGTCAGCAGGCTGCACTCGCGCGCACCTTGGACACACTGGGTGTTGATGTGTGTTGTGTGTCCGAAACTAGGATCAATGACCCTAACGGGGTTATTGAATTGACTGCACCCGGCTTATCCTCTCGTTATTGGTTGCACGCATCCGGAGACGCCGATGCGGCACTCACGGGTCAAGCTGGTGTAGGTATCATTCTCAGCTCCAAGGCTGAGCCATCGTTGGTTGATTGGATTCCGGTGAACAGCCGTTTATGTGCAGCCCGTTTGACGACATCAGCTAAGGTGAATTCACGAAGTAAAACAAAACGCTGTTTGTTTGTGATTTCCATTTATGCTCCCACCGACTGCAGTTCTAATGCAGTCAAGGACACTTTCTATCACGAACTGAACGCCCTACTACGCAGTGCTACTAGTTCAGATATTATAGTACTTGCAGGGGATATGAACGCACAAGTAGGGCGTCTGAGCTCTTCAGAAGCTCAGCTGGGTGGTAATTATGGACTTAACTCCGAACGGACTGACAACGGTGAGCGTCTGCTGCAACTGTGTGCGGAGCACCAGTTGTTTCTTAGTAGCACTGCTTTTAGACACAGTGGGCGCCGAAGTGCCACCTGGCGTCCACCTGTAGCTGACCAGCGATGGACCAAATTGACCACATAGCCATAAGTTACAGATGGCGCGGTTCCATTCTGGATTGCCGCTCGTACTGGAGTACCTGTGTCGACTCTGATCATGCCTTGGTGCGCTGTCGTTTCTCCATGAACTTTACCGGAAGGCGCACAAAGCGTCTCCTCCGATTGGCAACGGAGAAATTGTCCCAGCCCTCGGTCAGGCAAGCCTATCAAGACACACTGCATACCGAACTCTCGCTGTCTTGTCCTAATGACACTGAACTTCAGTGGAATAAGATCTCGGCTGCCATGCACGACGCAGGAGCATCTGCTTGTGGCACTATCCATCGTCACCGCACTAGTCACTGGATATCCGAGAGGTCGGTGAACCTGTTGGAAGCTAGAAGACACCTCCCGGCTGGTTCTGAACACAATGTGACCAGACGGGCTATTAGGCGTGAACTAAAGCGGAGCCTACGTGCTGACAAGGAAGCCTGGTGGACCAGTCGGGCTCAAGAAATGGAGGAGGCAGGAGCAGTAGGCAATTACCGGAAGCTCTTCCAGCTAATCCGCACCACTGGTCCCAGAAAACCAGGCGTCAGTGAGACAATCAGAGACAGCGCGGATGCGCTGATACACAATAAGGAGCGCCGTATGGCTCGTTGGGCGGAACACTTTCAAGATCAGTTCAGCTGGCCCCCTGCTCCCGGACCTCTTCCTACTCAGGTGATGCAGGACGTGCCATGGACGGTTAGTTTAGAGCCTCCGTCGGAGGCCGAGGTCCGAAACGCGATCACAGCCCTCAATCGTTTTCGTGCCGCTGGCCCGGATTCCCTCCCACCTGCACTATTTAAGGATGGAGGTGAGGTCCTCTGCAGGGCACTGACCTCCATATTCGAACGTATCTGGAACGAAGAGTGTCCCGGCTAATTGGAGCGAATCGATTATAGTGGCAATATACAAGAAGGGCAGTCGCACAGACTGTGCGAACCACAGGGGTATTAGCCTAACGCCAGTTGTGACAAAATTACTGGCCTCGATTCTCGTTCGTCGCCTCACTGCGGAACGGGAATCTCGGATTAGGGAAGAGCAGGCCGGTTTTCGCCCAGGACGTGGCTGTATAGACCATATATTTACTTTGCGGCAGGTGCTAGAGCAGCGCCACGCATACCGCAGACCGACAATAGCTGTGTTCCTCGATTTCAAGAGTGCGTTCGATTCAGTCGATCGATCGATTCTGTTCGAAATACTTGCGCGGAAAGGTGTTCCCACGAAATATGTGAACATCCTTCGTGCTCTATACTCGAACACTACAGGCCGCGTCAGGGTCTATGGTGTCCTATCGGATAGCTTTTCGACTACAAGTGGCGTTCGTCAGGGTTGTCCGATTTCCCCATTTCTGTTCAATTTCGTCGTGGATTCTATCATGGAGTGTTCCCTGACGGAATCCAACGATGTAGGCGTTGAAGTGCTGCCTGGTGAAAGGTTAGTTGACCTAGATTATGCGGACGATATCGTCTTGCTTTTCGACGATGTTGGGGCGGCACAATCAACCCTGAATAGCCTGTCCAGAGTGGTCCCATTATTTGGTATGCACTTCGCACCTTCAAAGTGCAAAGTGTTGCTGCAGGACCACCAGCCACTTGATGACCCCTTGACGCTTGCTAACGAAGAACTCGAGGTGGTTGATCATTTCACTTATCTTGGCAGCTGCATCAGCAATGATGGGCGCATAGAAACTGACGTGAGCTCACGCATTGCAAAGGCCAGAGCTGCCTACTTGAACCTGCGGCATCTTTGGCGACAGAAGGGAGTTTCCCTCCGTCTGAAAGGCCGTGTATACAAGGCCACAGTGAGGGCCGTTCTGCTCTATGGTAGTGAAACTTGGCCCCTTCGGTCTGAAGATCTGAGGCGCCTTCAAGTCTTTGATCATCGTTGTTTGCGAAGCATTGCTGGTGTCGGATGGCACCAGCGTATCCGCAACGATGATGTGCGTAGGCGAGTACTAGGTAGTGATAATCATGCTAGCACCCTAGAACAACAGATAGCACTGAATAAGTTGCGTTGGCTCGGGCACGTGCTACGCATGCCTGGTCACCGCTTACCTAGGAGGGCCTTGTTCAGTCTACCAGGTGTAGGATGGCGCAAGGCTCGAGGTGGACAGAAGTTGACTTGGCAGCGGGAAATGAAGTCACTGACAACCAAACTGGGTGCCGTTGGTCCGTCTCGCCTTCCGGGTTGGAGTCCACGTGACTCACCTTGTGCTTGGCTCGAGACTTTGCAGGACATGGCTCGCAACCGACACCAGTGGCGCGTCTGCTGCCGTCTTCTAATCGGATTGCCTGTTTAAAGTATGTTTGGTGCTGAGTTATCTGCGGGGTAATGGCTGATTATGACGCGGGGCAGTGAAAGCCGCAAGGAAGCTGTCTCGCCGATGCCGCCTTATCTTTGCACGATAGCCAGCTGTTTGTGACGGTATGTTGTTTACACAAGGTGTAGGCGCCTTGACCCTGAATGTTTGCTTAGGGCATTAAGGTTTTCAGGTAAGTCCCCCTTCTCTCCCTCTTATATTTCATAGGTCCTCATGGTTGTATGGCAGCGAAGCATCAGTTCAAATGGCTGATGTACTGCTGTTGATGATGATGATGATGATGATGATGACTCCGTCGGGATATGACTGGGCCATAACGTAGTGCGATGGTTTGCGTTCCTCAGTGATCCATTGAGCTATGTTGGATGGTACTTTTTCGCACCTTCAGAGCCACTCATACTAGATTGGTCAATGGTTGGAGGTTAGAGAAACTCAGTTCCCTGGCTCTCCAGGTTGCGGGTTGGAATGAGGGTGATTCCTTACTCCATAAAACGGGCTCATGTGTTAAGGTTTTAGTACCAAAGGCTTTGGTTGAGAACCCTAATCGTTCTTCTGTCTAGGCCTGGGCAACTTGACAGTATCCTGCCAACGCAATACAACACCATAAATTTCCATTCTAACAATCTCTTGATGCTCTAGCCATCACAGAGGATGATCAACGGCGCCCTATCTGCTGCATCAAGTAGGGTGGATAGGGGTTTGGATGCTACTGCTCAGGCCTTTCTACTTATTCCCACTGGCGCTTTTTTCCTTAGCGTCGCGTTCCAGCTTCACTTTTATCCTCCCTTTTTCAATCTACCAATTCTTGGCTCTCCCGCATCTTGCTTCAATAGTCGCTTGTTTTCTAGTTTCAACTCACACAGTCGCAGACCGCCGCTCCACTCCAATCGACAAGTCCATGTCCAACCAAGCGGATAACGTCAGTTCATCCGTTTCCCTTTGAAGCACTCGATCCTCGCTAAGACTTACATGCTTCAACGTGCACAATTTGCTACAGATTGACCAACAGTCAGCACTTGCCTGAACACTCTAGACCTGATCGAACAATATTTACTATTTATCAGAAACCCGCCTGCCCTGTGATCCTCACATTTGACACTGGTGACACGTTCTCATTTCGCCTGTTTGGCGATGACGCAGTTTCAAATCCCGGACTGTAGCTATCCTAATCGTTTGGATCCCGGTAAACAATAGGATGTGCGCCGCTAGATTAGCTGGCTCGTTCCAGGCTTCGAAGTTGCGCGGAGGCAAACGGTGTCTGTTTGTCATTGCGGCCTACGCCCCCACAAACTGCATCACTGATTCGGTGAAAGATGATTTCCATCATCAACTTAACGGTTTTCGTTACAGAAGAAACACGGATACTGAGGTGCATGCTGATGAGCTAAACGCTTAAGTCGGAAAATCTCTCACTTATGAGCATTTGGGCGGTCAACATGTTGTAGGCTCCCGTAATGATAACGGTGGACGGTTGCTACACCTGTGTGAAGATCCTCGTCTTTTTCTCGCGAACACTTTCGACTTTGCATCTGCAGAAGAGTGACTTGGCGCCCACCAGCCATGGACGCGAATCCATCATGTCGCGATCAGTTACCGTTGGAGAGGCTGCGTCCAAAACTGTCCTTCGATTTGGAGTACAAGCATGGACTACGTTTACGCTCTTGTGTGTGCCGACGTTTTGAGGAACGTCTGCAACGTCGCTGTGAGCACATTGACACCAGCCAGCTGGCGAAACCAGGTGTTCTGTATACGTTTCATAGTACGCTGGCATCCGGGTTGAGTAAGCGCCCACTGAACACCGTGGAAGATCACTAGTTGCATATTCGCTAAATATTAATATCAGCAGGCATGTCCTCATGTGGCAAATCAAATTGCCAACCTGAACATTTCGTCTCAGTTCCAGGCGTGATCTTTGGTCAGCAGCTTGTTCAGCGGGGCATGCAGGCGATGCATCTCAGGACAAATGCGCTGTAGTGACTAATGAGATCACAAAAGTAACGCACAGGTTGTAGGTTTGTTGGCGGAGGTATTTTTTATGGCTTCTATGTTCGCTGGATCTGGCTGACTGCCGTCCTTTTCGAGAATGAAACCAAGGTACCTTTATCTTCCCGGATCCGGAATCCATACTTCCGGATTTGGCCAAGCACTTAGTCTAACCAGTTAAATAGCTCTTCCACAGTTCGGTCCATTAGGTTGATGTTGTCCAGATATGCGGCGGCTCCAGAAACTTCTGCAAGCATGGTATCCATTAATTGTTGGAAAACGGATGGTGCTGTTTTCATAACAATAGGTAAGCGGTTATATTGGAACAGCCCACGATGAGTGTTGATTGTCAGCAGCTCTCTTGAGGTAGGCGTCGGACAGATCAAGTTTGGCAAAGCGCTTAATGCTATTCTATTTTGCAAAGATCTCTTCCGGTATTGGTAGTGGGTATTGGTGGTCGTCAAGCGCAGCGTTTAGTCCAGTTGAGAAATCAACGTAGACGCGTACCTTGCCATTCGCTTTCTTCACTGCGACAATGGGTGCGCCCGTGTGGAGTAGTTAAGAGGTGTAATGATGCCGGCTGGTTCTAGTCGACCAAGTTCTTGATCAACTCTTGGCATAGCTGCGTACGGCATCGGTCTCTTGGTGTTGAAGGCTGGCTTGGCTCCTGGGCGCAGGTACAGTGTTGCCTTGAATTTTATGCAATGACGGAGACCATCTTGACACACAGTAACAAACTTTCGCTTCAGCAATCGTTGAAGCTTCTGAATTTGCTTGGGTTCGATAACAGATCTGGTTTAATGGGACATCAAAGAGTCGTGGCCTCGATCCAGTCGATTCGCTCGGTACGTAAGGTAGCAAGTTCCGGTTTTGTCCACCCCGTTAAAAGTGATTTTGCAGGTGATTTCTCCAACCAGATTTAGCACTTCGCCAGATGCGTTGTGAGCCACTTTGTCAGAAGCGACAACCACCGGCCTCTTGATATGGTTCCATGTACTCTTGAAAATGGTAGTTTTTATCAGAGGTCGGGTCAAGCTGCAACCTGGAAGCAATCCCGTTAGTAAGCACGGTACTGTAACGTCTGCTGGGTTTGAACTCACTCTAGAAAGCTGCAGCGTCTGACAGGGAGTCTGCAACGGTATCGCTGACTTTCTTCTTGGAACCGGACGGTTTTGTGTTCACTGATCGAGACTGCTTGCCTCATTTATGGCACTTCTGGCAGGTATGCTTCTTGAATGGACAGAAGCGCGGAAGGTCACTCACCGCATGACGAACAAGCAGTAAGCGGTCTGTTTTGTGTCTTCTGCGCGGAACTGTCAGGCCTGTTTCGCACCTGCATGAAGCAGGTGCTGGCTACACATTCTACTGGGTGGGCCACACCGCCTCAGCACCACGTGATCGTGGGGTCGGATTTGCAATATCCGATCGCCTCCATGGTCAGCTCGTGCGTGAACCAACAGGCATCAGCGCGCGACTGATGGCTGTTCGCCTACGACTCGGAAGAGGTAAGTTTGCCACCTATATAAACACGTACGGTCCGACCAGGTGTTATCCTGATGATACGCGTGATCAATTCTACACTCAGCTATCCTCCTTGCTACGGTCTGTGCCGAGGAGCGACCGACTATTTCTGCTGGGTGGTTTCAACGTGCGCGTTGGGCGTGATACATCAGCGTGGGCAGATGTTATCGGTCCGCATGGCATTGGTTCAGCGAATTCGAACGGTGACAGGCTGCTCTCACTGTGTGCCACTCACGGCCTGACGATCACGAACACTCGGTTTGCACTGCGTGTGAGTGATATAGCAACTTGGACGCACCCACGGAGTGGTCACGCTCACCTGCTCGATTATATCATCGTACGTCAGCGTGATATGCGCGAAGTGCGAATGACACTTGTACTGCGTGGCGCTGAGTGTGACACTGATCACAAATTGGTGCGGACCAAACTGTGCATATATTTTCGTAAATCTATGTATTGCACTCCCGCCGTGAACCGGCGTAAATTTAACATTCTCTCCCTTAGTACTGTGGCGAAACGTATTGGGCTGGAGAAGGTGATGGCTGCACGTCTGTGTGATGTGGACTGCATAGCCACAGTGGGTGATCAGTGGCACCCTTCGGGACCAGGTGACAGATGCTTGCGAGGAGACCATCGGGCGCGCAAACTGTAAGCGGTCTGATTGGTTTGATGAGAACAATGCGACGATTGACACATTGGTGTCAGAGAAGAATGCAGCATTTGCTGCACATGTGGCAGACCCCAGTGACTTGGGGAAGAGTAGTCAGTTTCACAACGTACGACGGCGACTGACTGGAGAGCTCCTTTGCATTAAAAATCCATTTTGGACGAACAGGGCGAATCAGATGGAATCCTGCGCCGAAAGCACCCAACACAAGGAATTCTTTGACTTTGAAGGCGGTGTATGGACCGAGATTGGAGCCGCTGAGGACGCTGGTCGATGGTAGTTCAGGCGCTACCTGCACACAGACTGCAGACATAATGCAGATCTGGTAAAAACACTTTGTCTTTTGAACAACCGTTCAGAGATCGACTGGTCTACATTGAACGGCCTCAAGCAGCACGATGTGAAGACGAGTCTGGCGGACACGCCGACACTGGATGAGACGCAGAGAGCACTTGTTCAGCTGCGAAACGGCAATTGTGCCTGTGCCGACGGGATCCCGCCTGAAGTATTGAAACACGGCGGACCTGCGTTGGTGATTGTGCTGCACCAATTGGTGCAACGCATATGGATTGAGGAGGAGGTGCCTACTAGGCTGAACTATGTCCTTGTGCTACCATTGAACAAGGGCAAAGGAAGTAAGCAATGTAGCACGACTTATCGTGACATCAACTTGCTGAGATGTGTGGACAAGGTGATTGCCCGAATCCTGCTCAACCGCCTCGTCAGTCCGGTTGTGGAACCTAACGTGGCGGAAGAGCAATGGGGATTCCGTTCGGGTCGCAGTACCATATGTATGGTGTTTGCGGCTCGTCAGTTGCAGAAGTGCAGAGAACGACACCAGCCATTGTACTCGCTTTTTGTTGATTTCACCAAGGCATTTGATACGGTGAATCGCGAGGCATTGTGGCTGGTGTTGGATGAGTTTGGTTGCCCGCGTAAGTTCGTAAGTTTAATTGAAGGTCTGCACAGTGGTATGTGGACGAGGGTGCAGCTGAGTAGAGAGACCCCGGATGACTTTGCAATTGTCTCTGGTGTGAAGCAAGGCTGTGTCTTAGCTCTTGCTCTGTTTAATATATATCTTCATGCAGTGATGTCTTGTGCTTTTGATGCCGCTTGTGCTTACGGTGTTTGTGTGTTGCACTCTGTTGGTGGTTGATTGCTGAACATCCGTCATTTCGGTGGGAGAACTCTGGTCTGTGAGACGACTATCCGTATGTTGCTGTTTGCTGACGACTGTGCGTTGTTTTCACACAGCGCGGATGAGTTGCAGCACATGACTAGTGCTCTGCCTTCGACAGCGGCCAAATTCGGGCTCACCATCAACACAAGCAAAACTGTCTCTTTCAGCCTTCGCCGGATATGCAATCTTCAATATTGCCGCGAATCAGCATTGCTGCTGAAGTACTGGAAACCACCTTCCGCTTCTGCTACTTTGGGAGTGTGATGTCGACTGATCAGCAGCTACATAGTGAGCTGCGTATTCGCGTGTCGAAGGTAGCGGCGGAATTCGGGAAGCTTGAGTACCGAGTGTGGAACAACCATCAGCTTACCATGGGCACGAAGCTGATGGTGTACAAATCCATGGTGCTGTCCGTTCTTCCATACGACAGTGAAACGTGGACGATGTACCGGCGGGATGTGCGGTTCCATCAGCAGTGTTTGCGACGGATTTTGCGCATCGGTTGGAGCGACAGAGTTGTTGGCACGGAAGTGTTGCGACAAACTGGGATGTATGCAGTGGACTGCATACTTTTGCTGAGACACCTGAGGTGGCTGGGTCATGTGAGCCGTATGGATTCAACGCGGATGCCGAAACAACTCTTATGTGGTCAGCTTAGTATTGGGAAGTGGCATGTGGGGAAACCAAAGTTACGTTACCAGGACATGATCAAAGTGAGCCTCTCATGTTCTAATCTTGATTTCAGGTCATGGGAATCGAAGGCGGTTGATCGGCGTGCATGGTGCGATCTGATCACGAAGGCAGTTGTCGAGATGCGGGAGAAAGACTTCATGCATGCAGAGAAGAAGCGGCAAGCACCGGTGGGTTGTACTCCATCGATATCGAGCGCATGGTGCTGTAGCACATGCGGTCTCGAGTGCCTGAGTCAGGCAGGTCTAGTGAACCATGAGGGAAGCCATTCGGGACCACCACCGAAGCGACGACGGGTGCTGCAGCGATCGTAGGCAGAACCGGCGCAGCGCTGCATTCGATTTACTAACCGCGTGATTGCATGCTAAGTCTGTTTATTGCAGGTGGTGGGTTTGCAATCTTGTCCTAATGCTTTTCTTTCTCATATAAATGTCTACTAGTACTCTCTTCTATAAACTTGCACACGTCGCTTAAACCAACATTTTCCTGTTTGTGGCATTTCCGTAAAATATACTTTCTGACCTCGTGAACTTATCTCGGATTCGTTTGTAAACAACTTGTTTCATATGCTCATTAATTTAAGCTTTATGTCCCCGTTTCCTTATGCATTACTTGATTTATTTTCCTCGTTATCTTTCTCTCAAGTGATTGGCTGTTGTTTGACATCCCCGGTATGGCTGCGCTTGATGTGCATGTTGACAAGTTGCCTACCTGTCTATTACCCACTACCTCGTTCATATTGGCTCCAGAACACAGTTGGTCGTTGCTGGAGGGGACGGGGTGCACTGTCCTTGTGGCCGGGCTAGGCACAAAGAGCGGTTCCATGCACTCATGTTGGAGCGGACTACGGTCCAGCCACCGCCTTGTGTGTGCACTTGATTCCCCAATTACAGCGTGCTTGTGTTTGCCTGTGAAGGAGTGTGGGCCGGCTCCGTTGATGAAACGTGGCTCCCATCCGCGTGCCTTTTGGTCCTATTCCTTCGGGTTTACACTTGTGTGTGGACGGAGCTGTGGGTGGTGCAGCGCAAGCCACACATGGTCCCTCTGTAGTCACAGGCGCCCTGTGGCTGGCCAAATCTGGAACCGGATGCCCCTGATTATATATATATATATATATATATATATATATATATGTATATTATTTGCAGTTTGTTAACCTTCATTGGACTATCAGAACCACTACAGAAAATATGGAGATGATAAAACCCAAAATGCTATAAGGAAGTGGAAACCGATTTTTCGGATTTTACATACGCCATTTCGATTTTTTCGTTTTTCTTTCTTGCAATTCTATGTGCATTTAGTGTGGGATAAAGTGACAGAACAACATTGCTGACCCCGATATCTGTTGCTACACATTGCATTCAACTTTTCCAACCGCTGAGATTATGCATCTCGTTGTCCCCAACCTATAAGGGGCACTAGTCCTACTGCCGCCAAACTTGAGGTTGACTTCATCATGCTCCTTCTCCACGTCATTGACTATCCACCGGAGCACTTTTTCCAGTCGCTCCCTGGCAGTGCAATTATCGCTCGGCGTGGAAGGCGAAGGGCTGGCCTGCGCATAACGTGCTCGAGCAAACGCATGCGATGTCGGAGAATAACGTTCTGAAGACTGGCACTGCTCGCTCCAAGCACTCGGTCTCGGACCTCTGCGTTGCTTACGCGGTGTTTCTACCACATCCGAGCAATCCTTCGTAGACAGCGATTGTCGATGACTGATAACCGCTTCATGTCTTCCGAGCGAATAGATCGTCTCAGCCGTACAAGAGTACTGCACGGACGAAAGCATTGTACAACCTGCCCTTGAGCTTGAGACAGAAGTCACGACGACGCCATAGGTGTCTCAGTTTGATGAATACAAGGCGGGCCTTTGCAATCCGTTGTGAGACTGCATCTCCAGCACCGTTACCAGCCGTGATACAACTCCCTAGCTAAATAAAGCAAGAGACTTGTTTCAGAATATGTCCAGCGCGGGTTCAGGCACCTGCCAGTTCTGGAGCAACGTTTTACATTTTCCCTTAGTGAAACATAAGCCGTGCATAGACGCCTTCATCGCTAAGCGGTCCAAAGCACTCGGGACGGTTTGTTGGTCGTCCGCTAGCAAGGCGATATCATCGGTGTAGCCCAAGTCCATGACTCTGTCTCCAAAGAGGAGCTCAACTGCGAAGTTTTGGACACCTTCCAGTGCTCTTTGGACGACATCTTCGATGGCGAAATTGAAGAGGAAAGGTGAAATAGGGCAACCTTGGCGAACATCGCTGGTCACAACAAACGAAGAAGAGAGCGTGCCGTATACCGTCATTTTTCCCGACGTGTGACTGTAAAGTTCTTTCAGGATGGTTACAAACTTGTTGGGCCCACCTTCTTCAGTAAACAGTTACACAACGCAGATCTATCTACTGAATCAAATGCCGCTCGGATATCCAAATACACTGCGATTGTTGGCTGCCGGTGGGTGTGACGGAGTTTGAGAAGTTGGCGAAGCGTGAAGATTTGGTCGATGCAGTCGCGGCCTGGACGAAATCCGGCTTTTTCTTCTCGAGAAAACTGCTCTCTAGTCGTTGAAACCCTGCGAATTAGGACCGACACGAAGATTTTGGAACCTGTCACAGCATGGACATTTCGCGGTTGTGAAGAAAGATTCTCGACCATGGCGGTGTTGTGTTTCAGAGTCCTCGATCGTTTGCACTCGCCCGTGACGGACTTCAACGTCGTTTCTGGGTCTCCATTCAGTTTGAAGAGTAGTGTTATGTGGATCTCGTCATTCTGCGGGGACCGGTAAATATGAGACACTTGAATTGGTCATCTGTTAATGGGCGCAGCTTGTAGCGTCCGCAATCACGCTTCACCATGTCTTCCAGCACCCCATAGTCGTCTGTGTACCGGTTGACGAATTTCAGACACTGATAGCGAATGCTGAATAGTGATGGCGACACACTAAAAATTGCGCTGAGTTGTGACACCACTTCGGAAAAGCTATTTCGGCAGTATGTGATCAACTACTCTTGAATGTTCATTTGTGCCCAGTTTACGGAGCTGAAGTCGCACTTTCCAGGAGTCATCCTGACGGCTGAAATCCGTCCTGAACATATCCTCCCAGCGTCTGAACCACGTCTCTAAAGTGCTTCCGGAATCAGCATCTTAATTGAATTCAGTAATGAAATTGCGGAGGATATCAACTGAACTTGCCTGCGTGTCCCACGAAGCTGTTTCTGAACACTACAGACTGAGCCGCTGCGTTAGGATTTTGATCCGCTTCATTTACTTCTCCATTTGTGCCTGCTGTTGTCTTAGCAGCTTTTGAAATTCTCCTGCAGATAAATGCATTATGTTGTCACTTTTGCCCGTCGCCATTTGTTACCATCTACGTCTGTCTGCGAGTTCGGTTGAACTGAATTAGTCTCCTGCCAGCTGCGAACTCCAGTCGAAAAGCAGAAGGCAAAGCGTGGAAACAAAAGCGTGTTGTGGAACCAGCTATCGAAACGGGCACAATCAGTGTGAAATCAAGGGGCATTTTTATAGGCCAGCCAAGGAACATTGACGTAGCAGAACAGCTAAGTCAGCTGTCCTGATTGGTAGATCAGTTCCGCTAGCCAATGAGAAGATCGGTGCGCACATCGTATGGGCCCAAACGTTCCTGAGGCGAATGTTCCTGAGACCACTTGATGTCTGTTGTACACAATTGGCCCGGCTTGCTTTTCTTTTGAATTACGGAGTTTTCCTATGGGATTTTTTTCCTGTACTCGGAGCTCCCGGGTACGAACTTTCATAGTGACCGGGTGATCTTCGCAGTATCTTTATCCCACGTATAATTTTTGGTTGTTGCGTGGCTGCGAAGCGTCGGTACTGCATACCGGCGTATTGCTGGTGCCTTTCTTAGGGGGTTCCGTTATGGTTACTACACGGTAATTTCGCAATGTTAACTGCCGACATCTTTGTGAAACTGTTCTTATTATCTTTCGACCCCACCTGGTTTCGAGAAGACTTGACCCTCATGTACCGTATCTTAACTGGGAAGTTTGCACCGGATGTATTTTGGTTATTTAGCCCGGCTAAATTGTCTTGTCTTCGTGATCATTTCATGAAGCTACACAATTCGCGTTCCGGATTAGTTGGGAAACTCGGTTATCGCGTAGTGTTTTCGAGCGCTAGAGCTCTTTTCCAGAAAGTGTAGTCGGTGAACCTACGGTTAAAGGTTTTGGGCACCAGTTGAACGTCGTTGGTTGGCAACACAAATCCTTTCCATTCTCCTGACCATATCCTTCATCTTATCTTCATTTTATTTTCTGTGCTTTGCTTCAATCTTTAATGTCATCTTTCTACTACACAATCACCCTTCCACTCTAACTTCTGTTTTCTTTCCATCTCTTGCTTACTTCACGTGACTAATACCACAGGGCTCACTGGTGTAGTAAACGTGGGTGCTAGTTGGCTGACCATGGTGTGATTCGGGTGTTTACTTTAGATACACAAATGCCTCAGAGCACGATATGAACTGGCTCAACCACCCGCTTAAGAAGGAACACAAGATTCTCTTTTTGTTCCAGCCCTACCTGTACCTGAAATTGAACGTTCTCTATACTTGTTTTCACTCAGTTCTATCCTTACCCACTGGGTTTCATTGATCGTTATGTGACAACCGTTGGAATCGTGTGTTCCTTCATATTTAACCCATCGGATTGGCTTTTCTCCTTCTAAGACCATTGCACGTTACATATATGGCGGCAGTGGTTGGGTCCGCTTCCCACAATTGTGTTCCTCCGACTTCGTACTGCACACGCATGGACGTGGCCGGTTGGAAATAGTCGGTAGACAATTACCTCCATTCTATCCCAGCAGGAATCACAGACCGGTACATTCCTATTCAACTCGATGATTTCATGTGCACTGTTTTATGTGGCAATTAATTTTCCCCATAGACGCCTCAGAGGAATTGCTCTGGAAGAAGTTTTTTCCGATTTTTCTATCTCATTATATTTCATTTTCTCTATAAGAGCCCTCAAACGCATCTGCACTAGTGGGAAATCCACAGTTACCGCTTACTCTGGTTTCTATCAGCGAAATCAACGGCTAATCATCACTTTGGAATTACAAACGCTTGTGAGTTTAGTGGAGCAATTGCCGCTCATAAACAGCCTTGGAACTGTCATGGCCGAAAAGTCATGACTTTTATCTTGCAATCCGGATGCCACTGCTTTGCGTTTGCGTTAGAGACCTTGTGAATGTCGCTGTATGATTAGCCTGCTCGTAACGGATGATGATTGCGCAGAAGCGAAGCCTCGCTACAACGTGCCGCAGTACTGTTGATATTTTTTCATAGCATTACATACCACTGTCGTTTCGTTCCCCACACAGGAACAAGTTTCCACTTGGAACAGTGTAGTTCAGTCTTCAACATTTGTTTAGTGTTTCTGATGGCCATCGTGCTGGAGCGCGATATGCAAATGCTCACTGTGTCCTCCGTAAGAACAACATGCGCCGTGTCGACCATGACCCCACCTCATACCGCTCCTGTTGTCTTCATTGGAGACAATCCCATAACTTGTCATCAAGCCCTATTATTGCTCCCACTCGTCAAAATGTGTTTTGACCCTGAAAGTGCGGTAGATCGGAGTGCCTTTTCATACACCGTCAATGGCCTGTCACTAGCTAGGGGCCCCTTACTAATGCATCGGCTGTTTACTAAATGGATCCATCCTTTCTGCAGTCTTCCGATTCTATTCCGTTTTACTTTCCCCCGATTTGGGGACCAGATGCCGATGTGCCATTATTTTTGCTCGACTTCATCTCTTCCGCATCTACTTTGGGACCATCATCTACCACGTTTCTCCATCTACAGTAAGGGCCGACTTCGTCCCCGACTGGTGGTTTCGTCCGCTTCCCTGTTTAACATGGCCAAGGACCGCCGGATGCGTCGTGTACAACGCCTGTTCGTTTAAGGGCTACTAAAGAATATGCTGATGATATTGCCCTAAGCTGTGACAGCTGACAAACGTGCCATACAGCACTAAACAGATTAGCACTGACTTTCAGCCGTTTCGGGCTATGCTTTTCACTTTCTAAGTGCAAAGCTTTCCTCCAAGATTGACAGGGACCGCCTCTTGCACTGACTCTGCGTGGATCATCTGGAAGCCCTACCAAAACTCAACTACATTGGAAGTTGTATCAATGCCCTTGGGATCGAAGACGAGATCACGAGCCGTATAGCAAAAGCTAGGGACGCTTTTGCTGACCTTCGCCACCTACAGAGCCAGCGCGATATCACCCTCGCCCTGAACGGTAGCGTGTACAGTGCATAAGAAAAGTGGTGGCCAAATGATGACTTGGTCGAGAGGAATCAAGGCTCTCACTTTGAAGCTAGCCTCGGTTGGAACGTCGCCTCCTTGGTTGGGGTCCGGAAGATGATGAACTGGTTTGGCTGGATACACTTGTTGACATGGCTAGGAGCCGACCTCATGTCATTTGTGTTGTGAGTTCCTTGTTCTCCTCTCGTTTGGCCTCCCACTCAAACGACGATCTCATTTATTAGGCATCATGACTCCTTTTGCGACACAATGGCCGGCTGTTAGCTCTCCGGAACGATATCCACCCGTTACTAGTGACTCAACCGGCGTTCCTCTGTTTCATTGTTTTAGTGTTCCGGTATAGTAGTGTCTTCTACGTGCAGCTAACGTGTGCAGTTGATAATGGTGAAATTGTCTTCTGCTCGCTCCGAATCGCAGCCGAAATCAGATGTCAGCGTGTTGTAGTAACAACTACCGAAATGGAAATAAGTAGTTTAAAAATATGTGGATATTTGTACGCCAGCCCATGAACGCTTTCCAGAGCAGCCAGGTCAGTTGCTCTGGTTGGGAGATGGGTACGTGCGTCGTGTAGACGTGAACTTTCCTGACACGAACATTCCTAAAACGTCTTCACATCTCTGTGGTACACCATTGGTTCAACATATTTTCTCATTGAAATAAAGAGTTTTACTGGGAGATTTTATCGTATGTGCATCGGGAACTGCGTCTTCTTAGCCGATGTCGTTAGTAGCCGTGTACTTCATTACGAAATAACAGGCATGTAAAGACGTGACGCAACGGTGCAGTCTGTTCGCAGCATAGACGAGTATGCCAGACTACTTTCTGAATATTGCGAAGAGTTTTCTTGTAATCCGTAAGAAAGGTGAATCTTCTATACAACCTTTTTGAGTTTCATTTTTTGCGGATATTATCCCCAGTCCCCTCTATGTCTACTTGTTATTACTTTCGGTTGGTTATAAGGATCGGGCTGTATATGCAATTGCTTTTTCTGTACCGTCATCGAGCTTTTGGGAGATATTCTGCCCCAATGCAATGGTTCGAAGCGTCTGCCACCGCCATGATTTCACTTGTATGGTCGTAATGAGTTACAAAGAGGTCCGAACTCAGCATTCGTTTCACCCCTTCGAAGGACTTTTAACAATCTGATTTGCTGAAACATTGCTGGCGCCGATGATACTGATACAACCTTCCGTGCATGTTTGTCTTCACTAATTCTCTTGAGGATTCACCAACCTTTAATTGTGGCTACGCATCCCATGGATCCAACTTTGCAAAAAAAACACCGACCCCCATTTAGTTTAAAGAATACATTATCTAGAATCGGTAGACGATACTGCTTGTTTAGTGCTTCATTCAGTCCTGTCTAGCACGTATACGGATCTGGCCATTCGTCTTCTTGACCATCACGATCAGAGCAGTCCAATAGGTGTAGCTCACTCCATGAATAACCTCAGTTTTCTCCAAACGATCTAGTTCCTGGTCAATAACTGGCACTGCTGCGTAAGTTACTGGCCGCCTTGCACGGAAAATCGGATCAGCATCTGCTTTTAAGAACAATGAGACTTGTATCTTCGTACACTTACTATGTCCTTCACGAAAACCGACAACACATTTCTTTCGAATGTGTTCAATAGCCACTGTCTTCTAGACCTTTGAATTGTGTAGCTGAGCACTCGCTCAGATCTGGTCAATGGGAACATCCAGGAGTTTGAGGCGCTCTCCAATCTAATCCGAAGTAGATTCAAGTTCATGTGACCTGTGACAAAAATAGTTCCCCAAAGGGTGAAATCGGCAAATCGACTCTCACATTCAATCTGACCGATCAGATTCAACTTAATGCCTGTTGCGCTCGTCGCTCGTTAGCCGGCCGGCTTGATGTCGGGTGCACCAATAGATTTCCACAACTTTTCCGTATTGGTTATGATGTCGGAAGCTGTGTTAATCTGTACATTCGTCATTCTCCCGTTAATGCTGATAATGAAACCTTCTTCTATCTTTAACGTTGCTGGTGAATTCGGCTTATGCCCTTCTTGTAAACTTTTGGTGACCTTGTTTTCGGGAATCATGTGCTGGCCTGAACGATGCTTTGAATCTACACAGTTGGTCTTGTGTCTGCGTCTGTAACACTTCTGATAGACTAGTTTGGTGCAAGAGCATTGTCTCACAAAATGCTAGTCCCCACATTTCCACCAAGCTAATGGGGGTTTGCCTTGTGGACATCTCCTGTGATGAGATGCTGGTGTGTTACTTCTGAAAATTTCCTAGACAGAGATATATCACCAGGATGCACCTTTGAATCCTCCACGATAGCTGCGTCGTGCTCTAAATTCATACAGTTTTGGGCGTCAGCAATGAAGTTTTTTATGTGACATCCGAGTCTGTTTCCCACATCAATACTTACTGCTATGGATATCGACGTCTTTGGCGGACCACAGACTGCTTCATACCAATATCAAGCACTATATCTGATCTTCGGTAAGCAAATTCAGTCTGAATTCCCGCTTCACTGTCGCTGCATGGGCAATAAGGCTGTCAGTGTCTCTCTTACGCAGTCTCAAACAATTGCACAGATTATTGAAAAACGCTGATTGTTTTGTAGTTATTTGGGTGTTGCTCCTCTTCCCGTTAGTGACGCGCAATAAAAACATTACACAATATTATTTTCTCGAAATAACCATGAAACCTGTTAATAACTCTTGAGTTGGGAAGCATTTGAAAATAAATTGGTTGTGTATATGTTTGCACTGCGGTAACTTGTCGCTCTTGACGCAAGTTCCTTGCATTTGTCCTATATCATCATCACCATTACCTATCCACAGTAAACTTTCTTCGCACTTCGCTGTCAATAGCCGTGTGCTACAGGTATGTCCTATATCCCCGTTCCCCTTCGATTTTAACATCGAAGACGTCATGTCGTGAGCTTTAGAAGTTTTTCAAAATTTAGGCTTACAGCTTCTACCGGGTGCGCACCGACCGGCTTAGATTATACTGATGACGTCTTACCTGACGATGAGCCACAGAGCATGTAAATCATCCTGAACCGTTTGGTGGTTGAAGCATCTATGTATGGTATGTACTTGCCCCTTTGAAGTGTAAAGGGCTGCTCCACGATTCATCCACATCATCATACGCGTTAGTTAGGGCAAAAAACACTAGCTATTGTGCGGCAACACCAAAAGGCACTACACGGCAATAAAAAAACAAGTGATGTGGTGCGAGCTGTCATGTTACGCATGGAGTGTGAGATGGTTGTTAGAGCGGGTTGCTTAGTGGAAGGGGAGGGACAAAGAAACTCACAACACCAACGCTACTGAAGTCGGATCCTAGCCATATTAGCTAGTGTACCCAACCAGTCATGTTCATCGTCTTTAGGACCCAAACCCAACGGTCCAGAGACCCCAACCGACGCCAAGTTCGAAGTGTGGATCTTCATTCCTCTTAGCCAGATCATCAACTGGCCTCTCTTCTCCCATTCGGATTGCGGTCGAGCATACCACTCAGATCACAGGACTCGGTGTACTGGCATGCGTTACACATGACTCAGCCGTCGGAGGTTTGTACGCGAAACGCCGTTGTCGAGAAGTTCATTGTTTTAGACTCATTGGTTTTATCATTCTCCACTTCGTGTTCTGAAGTAAATGGTAAGGATGCACGGATTGTCAGCCATGTCCATCTATGATGCCAACATTTATTCGCAGTCTGCAACCCTAAACGGTTATTTGCATCTACTGTTAAATCTTTTTCGTTTACTTTCCGAACTGGGTTACCATAAGCAACTTCTATGACTAAACTGCACCTGATTTGTTGTTATTTTTTCTACTGAATCTGTCTCGATGAGCCTTAACGTCCTCAGAGCCCCCTGTTCTGTTAACATCAGGCAATCACTCTGCTTGCATATATATATATATATATATATATATATATATATATATATATATATATATATAACAACCATCAGCTTACCATTGGCACGAAGCTGATGGTGTACGAATCCATGCTGCTGCTGTTCTTCTATACGGCAGTGAAACGCGGACGATGTACCTGCGGGATGTGCGATATCTCGAGCGGTTCCATCAGCAGTGTTTGCGACGGATTTTGCGCATCGGTTGGAGCGACAGAGTTGCTGACACGGAAGTTTTGCGCCGAAGTGGGATGTATACATTAGACTGCATACTTTTG
The DNA here is from genome assembly GCA_944474145.2 of Dicrocoelium dendriticum. Taxonomy (NCBI): domain Eukaryota; kingdom Metazoa; phylum Platyhelminthes; class Trematoda; order Plagiorchiida; family Dicrocoeliidae; genus Dicrocoelium; species Dicrocoelium dendriticum. The sequence goes on from OX104060.1 coordinate 47,791,522, forward strand.
CTAAGGCACCTGAGGTGGCTGGGTCATGTGAGCCGTATGGATTCAACGCGGATACCGAAACAACTCTTATGTGGTCAGCTTAGTATTGGGAAGCGGCATGTGGGGAAACCAAACTTACGTTACCAGGACATGATCGCAGTGAGCCTCTCACGTTCTAATATTGATTGCAGATCTTTTGAATCGAAGGCGGTTGATCGGCGTGCATGGTGCGATCTGATCACGAAGGCAGTTGTCGAGATGCGGGAGAAAGACCTCATGTATGCAGAGAAGAAGCGGCAAGTGCGGAAGCGGCAAGCACCGGTGGGTTGAACTCCATCGATGTCGAGTGCGTAGGGCTGTAGCACATGTGGTCTCGAGTGCCTGAGTCAGGCAGGCCTAGTGAGCTATGAGCGAAGCGACTCGGGACCACCACCGAAACGACGATGGGTGCTGCAGAGAACGTAAGCAGAACCGGTGCAGCGTTTGTGGGTACGCTGCATTCGATTTACTAACCGCGTGCTTGCATGCTAAGTCTGTTTATTGCAGGTGGTGGGTTTGCAATTTTGTCCTAATGCTTTTCTTTCTCATATAAATGTCTACTAGTACTCTCTTCTATAAAATTGCACACGTCGCTTAAACCAACATTTTCCTGTTTGTGGCATTTCCGTAAAATATACTTTCTGACCTCGTGAACTTATCTCGGATTCGTTTGTAAACAACTTGTTTCATATGCTCATTAATTTAAGCTTTATGTCCCCGTTTCCTTATGCATTACTTGATTTATTTTCCTCATTATCTTTCTCTCAAGTGATTGGCTGTTGTTTGACATCCCCGGTATGGCTGCGCTTGATGTGCATGTTGACAAGGTGCCTACCTGTCTATTACCCACTACCTCGTCCATACTGGCTCTGAAAGACAGTTGGTGTTTGCTGGAGGGGACGGGGTTCACGATGCTTGTGGTCGTGCTAGGCTCGAAGAGTGGTTCCATGTACTCAGTGTGTAGCGGACTACGGTCCAGCCACCGCCTTGTGTGCGGTTGATTGCCCAAGTACAGCGTGCTTGTGTTTGCCTGTGAAGGAGTGTGGGCCGGCTCCGTTGATGAAACGTGGCTCCCATCCGCGTACCTCCCGGTCTTATTCCTTCGGGTTTACACCGGGTTTACACTAGGTGTGTGGTTGGGGCTGTGGATGGTGCAGCGCATGCCATCCATGGTCCATCTGTAGGCGTAGGCGTCCTGTGGCTGGCCTCAGTGACAGGCAAATCCGAAACTGGATGCCGCCAACCAAATATAATATGATTGCTGTATTATTGATTGAATTCGTGGCTCTGGATGTCATCTTTCTCTTCACTTGCAGTTGGCAGTGGGGGTCGAGACACTGTCGCATTTAGCAATCGGTCATTTTCGTTCACCACCTTCACCCGTGGCTTAGCGATCTTGGCCATTGACTTAGCTGCAAGTTACTGGTTCGGCTCCCGTATCCTTATATGGGATGCGAGCTGCTGACGAGTTCCAGTTGGAAATGCCGGCGGTCTATCGGGCTTTCTGTTGTCTGTTTGCTGCCTGCCTAAGTCTGGGTGCGACAAACATCAGAGATACGAAAGGCGTCGGTTCAAACGATCTCATAGATCGGCTACTCTACTGATTATGTGCATGTATCTAATCGAGCTAGATCAGCGAGGATTGGTGACCCTTTCTTCAGGATGCCACTATTATTATTATTATTATTATTATTATTATTGTAAGGCTATACGAATAGCACCTCTGGCTTTGATATACTTAAACTTCGTTTTTCGATATTTGAAAGTCGAGTAAGTTGCTCTGATTTCTTTTCCATTCCACATTGGTGAGGTTGTACACGAATGGCGAGGGTCGTCCTCATCGTTACGCTTCCGAACGTTTCGCTCCTGGCCTGCTTGAATTAAAGTGCGAGGCACTTTTATCTTCTCTACATTGCACTATGGGCCCATGTTTTGATTACAGCTTTCACCACTTTTCCTCTTCTAACTTTGGGCTGTTTCCTCTTGTATTCTAGTTAGAAAATGTTTTAAACTTATGCCTTTTTCCTTCCGCCCGATGTGTTGTTGTCCTCAGGTGATATTGGTCTCCGTTTACTTTCTTTTCCAGCTATTGCAATGGACTCTTGGAACTCATACAGCCATTCTCCGATTTCACAGAGTCCCCATTCTTATATATCTCGGATTCTTTTACCTAAGCCAAGTGCTGACCACTCCTGCCCATCACGGAATTCTCGTGTTTCACAGGCTTTTCGTCAAAGGCTTGGTACACCACAGTCTTCTCGTCGCCTGAACTCACCGTTCCGATCCCGTCAACCCACTGCCGTCCCAACTCTGCTTAACTTTCAACCTGATCCTTGTTATCAATCCTCACTTTTCAAACTCCGTTCCCGACACCAAGGAATGCTGTGGTTCAGCCCTTCGCGCTAGAAGCAATGGAACCCTCCTCATCCATTGAGCTCGGTATGCGTATGCTTGAATCCAAAAAGCGATTGCCGTCCGCTGTCGTTTGCGATTTGTCTCCTGCAGCCACACTCGACCAATCTACGTCCCAAGATTCTAAACGAAGGCGCCTTGAGTCTGCGTCGGCTCTGAAAACAATTGATATATCTTCCCTTGGGGACAACCACGATTCTGATGGATTCCGATTCACGTCCATCCATGAGCTTAAAAAGTCCTCAACAAACGGCCATCTTTTCCCCACTTCACCGTCAATGTTTACGTCTCATCCTTCTCCAATTGACTCTCGAAATGGATTTACCGAACATCAACCAACAAAAACCGATTCGCATTCTTTGAACTATGGGAACACCTGCTATAAAATTGCACCAGTGTCATCATCTGAGGCCTCCATCAGGCGTCGTATTCCTTATATGTCGCCCGCTGAACTGGATGCTCTGTTCCAGTCCAAGAAAAATGGCCCCTTAAAGCCCAGCCTTAATGACGACTCACGTAGATCTGATATGGATGATTTCTCTCCCATACCCACCTCTCGTATACGGGCGCAGGATTCTCCTGCCCCTCGGACTCAGAAGCAGTCAGCACCGGTTGACATAGATTTGCAATATTCATCACCTCAACGTCTAGTTTTGTCCGAATCATCTAGTGCTTCTAATGTAAACACATCGGAAGCTGGACCACTAGGCCCTCGCAAAGTGAATTCGGTTGCTCAATTCATTGCCAGCCTCGAAGCACATGGTTCCCATTCTAATGCTTCGGCCACCGAAGAGTATGCTACGCCCCACCCCCGGTGGAAATCCCATCTATCCGAGCACCATCTTTCTCCATCGGATTTGGATTCACGGGTTTCGCGTATCCGGAACCTTCTCTCTTCCAGTTCTTCATCGCTTGTGTCCTCACCCATGCCTTCACTATCATCAAGCGTCTGCCAATCGGGACATTCCACAACTAAAACAGAAATATCTCCGTTCATGCCTGTGTTCACTGCTTCTGTCCCATCAATACTCACCAGTTCTGCTTCTTTGCTGACCCCTCTGAATCCAACTTGGTCCACCACTACGCCTATCGTAACCTGTTTACCGTCATCGGTTAACCAACCTGTTTTAACTACGCAGCTTACCACCACTCCGAGTTTCACTTTTTCATTTCCTACTATTACAAAGGCTACTGCCACATCAAATATTAGTGATGCTAGCTTCTCGTCTTCTGAGAGCAAGAATACTTTCTCAAACTTACGGACGACGTCCGCAGTCTCGAGTGTAGTTATTTCAACTTCATCATCAAGCGCACTTTTTTCTCTTCCGACTACTCCACTGTCTGTTTCTATCGCTTCACCTGCCACTTCTGTTGCACCGTTTGCTTCATTGGGCTCATCGGTAACAGTGGCTACCTCATCGTTAACGTCAACTGTCTCTCCTTCACTCAGCTCTTCCATCATAACGACATCTTTATCCCTCTCCCCGTTCAAATTTCCGTCAATCTCCGCCACCTCATCTGTTGCTACATCCTCCGTTTCTTCACCGTTGACGCTTTTCAGCTTTGGAACAGCTAACTCTTCGGCGCCATCAACGCAACCGCCTACTACTATGACCTCAGCCCTCTTCTCACTGCCAACAAAACGTAAGTTCTCATTTTATGTGGGTTTTTCTTTCTCCTTCACAAGCGTATTTATTGTTTTTGCTTCCGAATACTACACGACACAGATATAGACTATCTGACTAACGCGTTTCTCCGGTTTTCTGGGTTCAGTTGAAGTTGCGTCAGATTGTTCAAAATGAACACAAAGTACTTTTCTGTATGACTGATCTTAGTCATTTTGATCAATCTTTTCTCACTATTTACTCTATAATGTCACTGCTTCCATCGTGACGAGGCCAGACCTTAAGCTGTTTGGTGTGCCTCCGTGACCCATTGAGCAACAACTGGATGGCACTTTCCAAATGCCTTCAGAGCCACTCATACCGGGCAAGTCAATGGGTAGGGGTCAGACCAACTCATTTTCAGCATACTTTTTGGAGGTTGGAGGGAGGGGGAAATCGATGACCCATTTCCTTCAAAACATGACAGTGGGAGGTAAAAAGTTGCAAGTTAAAAGCTCAAAACTCGGTTGACGTCGAGTAGATGTACCACGCATTATCTCTGACGGTGGGAGGGTGCCATCTGGGGTTCTATCGACTGCTATCTCCTACTTCAAGTTATACACCCCTTGGTTAAAATGATGTAACCTAGCCAAATTTCACCTGTAATTTGCTGTGATCGCTGGTGCGTATACTTACAGTCGGAAACGCTTGCAAATTGTTCTTAATCTTCAAAGACTGTGTGGCAGACCTCGAGCAGATTCCAGTAGGACTGCAATCACATTCCTTAGCTGGCCTTATTCCCCATTAACTTACGGGTCAGACTATTTTGAAGGACTCCGGAGAAAATTTTTCAAGCAAAACGCCATGTTCCGCACTGCCTTGGTGGTTAGGTAGGATACCTTAAACATAGCTTCTCGGGGTGGTTAACTAAAGAGTATCGTCTGCCCCCTAGACCCAGTCGCTTTTACTATTTATTTTCTGCAACTTTCCTCCTCTCCGTATACTGAGCGGGAGATTGCCACTGACTGCGGCTGCTGCTATCGGTGCACTTAACTCCTCTTCAAACTAATAATCTCATTGAACACTGCACGTTTAACGCTTGCACTTTGAGTCAGATCGGTCAGTATATGTATTAAATCTCACTTTTCACTCTCTTGGTGTTGCTGCGTGCTGTCTCCGAAACACGCGCACATGATAACAGCGTCGTGACGAATCTTTTACTCCCTAGTTCCGAATCTGCAGACAATGATGTCATTGTTTGCGTCTCTATCGATACTGAATCAATACACAGATATTTACAATACCGGTAATGTTCTGAACAGATGTGATGTAAACCAGTTAACACTTGCTTGTGTGCGGTTCGAAGTTGCATCTTCATTGGTGTAAATAATCACCGTCAGAAAACAATGTGCCTTTTCATTGTTTCGGTTTATACCCTCACCAATTGCAGCTTTGAGCGTTTCGAAAGCTGATTCTGTCGTCGACTCTCATCTCTTCTCCTTCTGGCGAAGATATTATGCTTATCACTCACGATATGAGGGTGCCAAATTAGGTCGCCATTCGGACTCCGAACAACACTTTACAGTCTGTTTCGCGGTCCACGCACGCGGAACAGGGAAGCTCGATTAAATCCTTCTACTAGGTGCGCTGATCAGATTCTTTATATCAGCAGCACTTCTTTCCGACACATACGTACACATCGCATCCTTTGGTGCCCACCTAATTCTTTCATGACCTTGACCGAAATTGATCATATTTCCCTCAGCCACAGAGGGCGCACGTCAGTTCAAGACTGTCGGTCGTTTTCGAGCACGTGCTTAGATTCCAATCATGCTGTAGTGCGCGCACACGTGGCATTCACTCTTCCGGCTTCAGTAAAGCACCTAGCTTCCATGCTCGTCTCTTTTAACCTGGGCCCAGGGTCTTCAGCAGTAATACGACGAACTGGTCTGTATGACGACTGAGGGTGGCGAGCCGAATGCCAACTGGAATCGTCTCAAATGTGTCATGATGAGTGCCTTTACAGCCTGCAGTACAGTCCCCAGTTGCGAGTGAAGCATCTATCAGTTTGATCGAAGTAGGGAAACGGGGTTCCGTTTTATTCACTTCCAGCGTCTCTTTAATGCTCTGAAAAGCTGATTGACAAGGAGTCTTTGAATTGACCGGGAACGCCTCTGGGTCGCAAGAGATTTTTGAGATCCTGATTGCTAGTGCATTTGGGGATAAAAGAGTACTGTTCCAATTTCTCCGAAACACGGGCCCACTAAAGCCACCAATTAATGAGACAATATCTGCGAAGGAACTAAATAGAAAGGTATTTCTCCTTGATTTTACGAGACAGATTGGCGTGGGCAATCACCGGATAGTTGATCCACTCTCGACAGCATCGGTTGGCCTTTATAGCGGAACATTTTGGGGATCAGTTCTGTAGACATTTTGTGACACTGCCGCTTGCTGTATTACTCGAACCCATGTGGGAAACTTATGTCACACCTTCCAATTTGGAAGACATTCGACATAAACTTGCTATGGTGAAGCGAAATCAGGACCCTTCCATTTCTGCTCAAATTCAGAGGTGACTTCTTGGTTAAACTTGCAGCTCTATGCATCACTATTGGGGACGCCGAAGGGTTGCCTTCAGGTTTTGACTGTCAAAATACTGCGCGAAGATCACCGAGACATCAGTATTATTTCTGTTGCCTCGAAACTTCCCACACGTATCCTTCTCCGATGACTTCTAGTCCCGTGAGAACTGGGTCACTTAATGCCAGTCCGGCATTAGTCGTGGTTTCATCGACCATACATTTACTCCTCGATCTTATAGTGGAGTCACACCTACCGCTGACCAACTATTGAGATTTTCTTTGGCCTGAAAACCGCCTTTGACTCTGTGGCTGATGCCAACTTGTGGTACCACTTATCGGTGGAGAACATGCTAATGAAACTGCTTTTCTTTCCTAAATTTGCCGCGACTCTCCAGATCAGGTAAGGGTTTACTTGTAGCTATCTCTTGAGTTTCTCATGACAACTGGGGTTCACCAGGACTGCCCTATATCTTTTTTCCTCTTCAATTTTGTGATCGTAGTGGCCATAAGTAATTATCATATCGGCTCCTACTGCAGTGGGAGTTCTGCCTAGTGTAAGCTTAACTGACATTGAGCATGCAGATGCCATAGCTCTCCCTGGATCAGACTCAGTGGCTACGCAGGAACCACTGAGTAAAATGACGTTTAGCGCCGAACGCTTCGGCATATGCTTTACCTCTTCAAAGTGCAAAACACTGTCGCCGGCTTTGGCCAGCACGCCGCCGGTTCTATCAGCGAAAACCCGTTGGAAGAGGTGGATCGGTTTACTTACCTTGTTGGCTGCATCAGTTTTGGTGATCACGTAACTGATGCGGTTACTTCGCGTCTCAGTGTACCACGTGTGTCTTTTCCGAGACTCGGTGATCTGAGGAGATGAACTATCATCCTTACACTGAATACCATAATGAAGCCATGCGACCTTATGGATCAGAGACTTGACCGTTTCGCGCTGAAGACGTTAACTGGTTGACCATGTTTGATTGCAGCTGATTGCGGAGTATTGCTCACATCAGATGTGAACACCGGGTGAGTGATTCTGAGATCCACCAATTAGCACCAATTGGCAAATGGTCTTCTGCTGCTCTATGGATTGTGTGCCAAAATTGAACCGTTTACATTGGCTAGGTCATGTCTTCCGTACGGGTGTTGACGGCCTTCCTCATTATGCATTATATGCTGTTGCTTTACCTGATTTAGTGAAGCCATGAGGTAGCTAGTCAGTGGTGTGTCACAGAAGCAGAAGCACAGAACAGACTTGCTTAGGCTGTTGCTTGCCCTCTTCGTGGATTGAGGCATCGCTGGTTAAAGGACCAGGCGAACTTGGCGCAGTTCTGGGGTCATTGGCACAGGGACATTAGGTTTCTTGCATGTACCTATTGATCTTCCGTCTTCCGTATTCTGGCTCGCTTATACGTTATTTTTTATCACAATTATTATTTATTGTTTTCCTAGCAATTCGGTCCAACGCATCTCGGTAACCTGAAGTGAACTGGAAGTCAAGCTATCGTGGTTTTACGGTTAGGCCTCGCTTCAGTTAGAACCTGCCCAAATTTGCTCCGCTTTCGAGCGCGCATTTTTGCGTTGTATTTTACTTAGATGATTTGGTCAAAATCTACCTAGTGGTCACGATCACTTCTCCGCTATTACAGTAATAAATGTTGGCTTCTTCCGCGTGACCCAGTTTCTCCTCTCGCCATTTGCACCCGGTTTATCTTCACGCTAGTGGTTGCACGCCTCCGGCGACACCGATGCGCCTGCCTCCGGTCAAGCTGGAGTGGACATTGTTCTCAGCTCCAAGGCTGTATCATTGTTGGCTGATCGGATTCCCGTGAACAGCCGTTTGTTTGCAGTCCGTTTGACGACATCAGCTAAGGTGGATTCATGGAGTTGCACTAGACGCTGTTTGTGGTTTTCGCTAATTCTCCTACTGATTGCAGCTCTGATGCTGCGAAGGATGCTTTCTACCACGAATTAAACAGCCTACTGCGCAGTATTACCAGTTCAAAGACCATAGTTCTTACAGGGGATATGAATGCGCAAATAGGTATTCTGAGCTCTTCAGTATTTTGCTAATTGGTATGGACTTAGCGAACGGGCGGACAACAGCGTGCGTCTGTTACAAATTTTTGCGGAGCATCGCCCTTTTCTTAGTAGTACCTCTTTTAGACACAGTGGCCGCCATAGGTCCACTTCGCGTCCTCCTGTAGCGGACCAGCGATGGACCCAACTAGATCAGGTTGTCATAAGTTACAGGTGGCGTGGTTCCATCATGGATTGTCGCTCTTTCTGGAATATTTGCGTCGACTCTGATCATGCTTTGGTACGCTGTCATTTTTCCATGACTTTTACCAGGAGGCCTACCAAACGCCTCCGTCGATTGGCAACTGATAAGATATCTAGGCCTTCCGTGAGGCAGGCCTACCAGGATGCACTGGGTATCGAAATTTTGCTCTCTTGTCCTACTGACATCGAGCTTCAATGGAATAGGATCTTGGACGCCATACAACATTCAGGAGCGTCCACTTGCGTCAACACACCAATGATTGAATATCCGAGAAGTCGGTGAACCTATTAGAATCCAGAAGGAAACTCCTGGCTGGCTCTGAGCACAATGTTACCAGGCGGACTATTGGGGGCGAACTCAAGCGGAGCCTGTGTGCTGACAAGGAAGCCTGGTTGACCAATTAGGCTCGCAAAATGGAGGTGGCAATGGCTGTAGGCAATTATCGCATGATCTTACAACTGATTTGCACCACTTTTTTCAGGAAACCAGGCGTCAGTGAGACATTCAGGGATAGCGAGAGTGCCTTGATTCACAATAAATGGCGCCGTATGGCTCGTTGGGCAGAGCACTTTCGATGGCAGTTCAGTTATCCCCCTGCTTCCTGGCCTCTTTCTATTCAGATGTTGCAGGCTGAGCCACGCCCAATTAGTTTAGGGGCTCCGTCAGAGGCTGAGATCCGAATCGCGATCGCAGCTCTCAATCATTTTCGTGCTGTTGGCCTGGATTCCCTTCCACATGCACTATTTAAAAATGGAGGTGAGGTCTTCTGCAAAGCACTGACCTCTTCGTTCGAACTGGCCTGGAAGATAGAGGACCTTCCAGCTAACTGGAGTTAATCAATTATACTGGCGATATACATGAAGGTCAGTTACACCGATTGTGCTAGCCACAGGGGTATTACTCAAACGCCGAGGGTGACAAAATTACTGGCCTCAATTATCGTTTGTCGCCTGACTGCGGAGCGAAAATCACCGATTAGGAAAGAGCAGGCAGGCTTCCGCTCTGGATGGGCTGTGTGGACCACATAGTTACTCTGCGGCGCTTGTTGGAGCATCGCCACGCATGCCGGCAGGCTGACAAAAGCTACGTTCCTCCACTTCACGAGTGCGTTCGCCGCAGTCGACCGATGTATTCTGTTCAAAATACTTGAACAGAAGGGTGTTCCCATGAAATATGTGAACATTTTACGTGCTCTGTATTCGAACCCCACAGGACGCCTCAGGGCCTACGGTGATTTCTCGGATGCATTTCCAACGACAAGTGGCGTTCTTCAAGGTTGTCCAATTTCCCCATTTTTGCTCAACTTCGTCGTGGACTGCATCATAGAGTGTTCCCTTACTGAGCTTCACGATGCAATCGTTGTGGTGCTGCCTGGTGAAAAGCTACTTGCTCTTGATTATGCGGACGATATTGTCATGCTTTTTAATGATATTTGGGCGACACAATCAACCCTGAATAGCCTCCCCAGGATGGTCCCATTAGTTTTCTTGCGCTTCGCCTTCAAAGTGCAAAGTGTTTTTACATGACCATCAGCCACTCGATGACCCCTTGACTCTTGATGGCGAGGAACTCGAGGTAAGTGCTCACTTCCTCTACGTTGGCAGCCGCATCAGCAACGATGAGTGCATTGAAAAAGCCCGAACTGCGTTATTTAATCTGCGACACCTTTGGCGACAGAGAGGAGTTTCACTCCGTCTAAAAGGACGTGTGTACAAGATTACAGTGAGGACCGTCCCACTTAATGAAAGTGAGACTTGGCCCCTCCGCTATGAGAACCTGAGGCGCCTTCAAGTTTGATCATCATTGTTTGCGAAGCATTGCTAGTGTCGGATGAAACCAGGGTGTCCGCAACGATGATGTGCGTAAGAGAGTACTAGGCATTGATAATCTGGCTAGTTCCTTAGAACAACAGATAGCATTGAATAAATTGAGTTGGCTTGGGCACGTACGCTGTATGCATGGTCACCGCTTACCGAGGAGGGCCTAGTTTAATCTGTCAGATAAGGTGTCGCAGGGTTCGAGGTGGCCAATAGTTGACTTGACAGCGAGAAATTAAGTCAATGACGACGAAACTGGGTGCGGTTGGTCCGTCTCCCCTTCAAAGCTGTAGTCCACGTGACCCGCCTTGTGTTTAGCTCGAGACTTTACAGGACATGGCTCGAAACCGACACCAGTGGCGCGTCTGCTGCCGTCTCCTAGTCGGACTGCCTGTTTAAAGTGTCTTTGGCACTGAGTTATCTGCGGGGTAATGGCTGATTATGACGGGGACAGGGAAAGCCGCAAGGAAGCTGTTTCGCCGATTCCGCCTTATCTTTGCACGATGGCCAGCTGTTTGTGATGGCATATTGTTAACAAACTGTAGGCGCCTTAACGCCGAGTGTTTGTTTAGGGCGTTAAGGTTTTCCGGTGAGACCCCTTTCTCTTCAGCGAAGCATCAGTTCAAATGGCTGATGTACTGCTGTTGATGATGATGATGATGATGACCGAAGAATCATTTCGAGTGCCCCACTTCCTTGACAAACACCATCTACCAGTTTTGCTTGATTGTAAAGTCCACAAAGTGTAAAAACCTTTTTGTCCGATTATTCCTCATTGCTGCATCTTGCTTCGGTTTGTATTATTGAGGTGGGAAACTAGCACCTTGGTTCCATCATCCCATTATATCTTTGTACTTTTTATACTTTACTTGAACCCATTCCTCGATCACTTAACGTCCTCATAATGCCTTTATAATACCGTTTCGCTGATATGCCTAGTTGACCACAATACATGGAGTAGACTCACTAACCCTCATCTCGTACTTTGTGTCACCGTTTGCTTTTCATTTATCCTACGTTCTTAGATCGTTTCTCTTGCAACAAACCCGAGTTTGATGTTTCTTAAGGAGAAACCGATTTGAGCGAGACTTTTATTAGCGCTTTGTTCGGTGCTCCTTATTTTGTTTAACCACGACTCGAGTTGATCTGTTTGGCAGCATTCGCGTACAAGGATGGTATCTGTTATCCTGCATTGTTAACCAGTTTACCGGATTCCTAGCATTCATCTCAGGCTTTGCGAGCTTTATTATCGCCTTGGTGCAAGTTAGGGTTAAACTATGGAAACTCCATGTTCTTATGCTATACCTCACCATTTGGCCACATATCAATTACTTGCCAAACATTCTGATTTCATCTGGTTCCATCTCGCATGGTAACCAGCCTTTTGTATTCTGCTCGAGTACTGGTTTTTCATGTGCCAGTTTTGCTGCTGTGACCTTTACCTTCATACAAAAATCTTACCGCATCGCTGGCCATGTGGCTTCACTCTTCTCATTGCGACCTAGTGCTGTTAAACGTTATTATGAGGCGGCTCGTTTTCGAGGTTTTACTGTGTGTGGTACATTAGCTGAGGTGTTTCTCACCTTTAGCTAACGTGTGTTGATGCTGATAGCGACTATTGCTTGCTTACTGTTTCTAATGCTTGTTTTTGCCGCTTTCTTGAAAGAACGCGGATGAATCTTCCATTAGTTTTAGCCTGATGTAAATCCAAGATTATATTCCAAACTGGTCTACAGCCCAGGGTGGCAGCGCGTTGTGTACACTATATTAGCGACAGCCTGTCATATTAACAATGAGCCGTCAAAAACCATGGATTAGACGTAAGTACTATTTGTAAAGGATACATAAAGAGAATTTGAAAGCAAACAGTAATGGTTTTTCGCACGCCGTTTTTCTTGAATCCAATTAATGGCTGATACAGTGCAGTTAAATCGTGGCATGATTTCATCTAATTCCTTCATTGAGCAAGTGTTTTCTGCCAACTATTTTCATTCTTGCATTCACAGCCGTGAGGATTCGCAAGTCGGACGACCACTAGCGTGAAAGATAGCATATTGACATTTTGTTGACACGTGATAGGTTGACAACCGCGCGACTATCTCCTTAGTTCATACGTCTCTCGCTTGACCTGTTACCAAACAGAAATCAAATTTCAGCATCAGTGCTGGAATTCGATGTTTCACCGTGAATTTGCTTGGTGACGAGCCCAATCCACCACACGGCAGTGTTATCAAGCAGGTATTTTTGGCTTTTCTAATAAGGAGAGCGCTTATCAAACGAAGCCCATTACGTAGTGGAACACTGCCGCAAAACTTTGTCGGGGTAGGGAATTCTCTACTCACCCAGTTATTTTATCTTTGTTTCACATCCAATTTCTTCCAAAGGTATGGCTGTAAAGTACAACAATTTCATCTTGAACAAAGTTGGTGCGTACCGGATCACGCTTTTGGTCCTATGACTAATTAACGTAACTCGCAGTCGCTCATTTCTTCGACAGTCTGCGCCATGTTTTAGTAAGCGAGTGATCCTCGTGAATCTACTCCGCGATCATGCATTTCAGGCTTCCATAATTATTCTAACCTTAACAATCTTTACCAAACGTGTGTCTGCTGGGTGTTCTCCACTGTGTTTTGTTCGTGTGGGTAGTGTCTGGACGATCGCTAACCTGGTGAGGAGAAGGCGCTCTCTCTCATTGTTATCTTCGTATCAATGTCGAATGTACGCCATCAAAGACAGCAAACTTGGGTCTAAACACTTTTTACCAGGGTCTGAATTAGACTGTATTATCTATCATTTTTGTCTATACCTTTTGCTCCTATACATATCGCTGCCTATGTCGATCCTAAAACAATATATATTTTTCGCTTTAGCCTCCTTTGCTCCCGTCACGTCCGTGTTATCGTTCGGGACAAGTGTGGTCAAGTCGTCAGAATCATCCTCCGGCATACCTACTGGTACTTCTGTCACAGGTTTATCAACAGCACCACTGTTTTCTGTCGCCACTACTTCTAGTTCGGCTCCACTTGCTATCAGTTCTGTTTGCACTACTTCGGCCTCTTCGGGACAGCCATTCCAGTTCGGTACGGCATCTAACGTGCATACGACTAGTTCACCTTTCTCACACTCTCTGCTGACCTCAACCTCTGCTTCACTCTTCTCCACCTCTTCAACTGCTCCAGCTACCATCTTATCCAACGGCGGTGTTACCCTACCTGCTATTTCGTCGTCTACCGGTATAGCAACATTCACTGCTCCCAGCCTTGGTTTTTCTACTTTGGTCTCTACCACCACCACCACTACCACCACTGCCTCAACCAATCCAGTATTTTCATTCTCATCACTTAAAACACCATTCCCTTTTTCTTTGGCATCAACCACCAACTCAGCAGCAGGCATCACGGCAACTACCATGGCCGCGCCTACAAGTAGCGTCGCACCGTTGTTTTCTTTCGGCACTTTACCGACTGTCTCATCTAGTACAGCCACGACTACCTCATCATTCTCTTTGTTTGGCTCGGCCATTTCTTCCAATACTGTCGCATCTTCACTGGGGACATCTTTGCCAGCCAGTAGTTCTTCCAGTGCATTCTCGTTGGGGATGAAATCCACTGCGGGTAGTGCTACAAATATAACAACTTTCGGAGCTCCCAGTTTGTTCGGAAAAATCGGTGATGTTCCTTGCACCTCATCTAACCCGTTTAATGTGACTATGGCGTCTACCGTTTCTTCCTCTCCGTTCACGTTTTCGACGGTATCGACTTCTTCTCTTTCCGGAACCGAATCGGCCCATAAACAGCCTTTCCAATTTGGAACATCTGCCTCGAGTGGTTTGGCAAGCAGTTTCGGAGGCGGGGCTTTCTCTTCATCTGCTATTTCGGGACCGAATTTGTTTACTTTTGGACAGCCTGCTGCGTCTCAGAGTTCACTTCAAACAGCTACGAATTCTTCCACTTTGTCCACCGCCCCAACCACTAACCTGTTCCAATTTGGTTCTTCCTCAAACACAACGACACCGACAAATATGGGGTTCAATTTCATCCAGTCTAGCACGACTTCATCCGCATTGGGTTCAACGCAGCCACCTTCCACTAATGGCTTTGTGTTTGGTCAACCGGCGTTGAGCTTTGGTGCCCAACCCCAACCAACTGGGAACCCGTTCACTTTCGGCACCACCAGTCCTAATTTGGCGAGCACTGCTGTGGTTCCGAAGCGACGTCCAATTGCAACCAGGCGAACTCGTCGCCCATGAAATGCACATGTCCGTATAATTACTTCTGATGCCTAAAACGCTTTTTGTGATCATCCTTATTCAGTCTCGGACGCTTCATTATCCAACCCAATGTGCAACCGTGCCTTATATATAACTGCTTATTGAGACGTACGTAGCTACCGCATGTCTCGTTTCTGCCACACACATAGCATGATTGTCATTCTTGTTGTTACTATGATGCTCGTATTCTATCGGTACTTGGTTCTCTCTTCGGTATTTGGGTTAGTTCACTACAGAATGCACTTAGACCTAATAGGATCAAAACTTCTTGTGGTGTTGTTTTCATACCTGATGTTATATAATCTGTTGTTCTCGATCAACTACTTGTTCAGGTGTCTGGCATTTCGTCTTAGGCCACCGCACGTCATTGTCTCTGTTTGTATCAATCAGGCTTTTAACGTGCCTTGTGGATCTGAGCAATTTCTAACGTGAAGATACCCATGTACATCACCCTCGTTCATCTGTTTATCCTGATGGGATTATTTTCCATTGACGCGTAGCGTTCCCTCTGTCGTTGCACCCCATCGATTTAATCTAAGTTACTGCTATTCTTCTCTTCGCTATCTTCCACAAATCCACCGAACGGGGCTTTTATCACCGGTCACATCTGAACTAAATCGATGCTACAACCGAATTGTAAGCTTCAGACTAGATCACCCGATCCCTCACCACATTCCATTTGCAGAAAGGAGGACAGCTCACTGTTTTCATCAGATCTCAGCGGACAATCGGCAGTGTTGCGTCATTTGCAATCACTCATTTACTCATCGGGATGCAGTGTATCTGGCGGGGCGATTTTTATTTCGCGACCGAACATTACACGTTTTGCCTGTACCCATGAACGGGAGAACTTGCCTTGCTTATTGTCCAGACGGAGATATCCTTATTTTAATGTCAGTCAAGACGAGTTTTCCGTACTCACTGAACGGCTGTTCGTCTTTGACACAACACTTCCTCAGACTAGCAATTTGTAGACAAATGATTCTTTTAAGACAGCCGGCCTAGATCATACCGCCTTCTTTCAGATAAAGCTAGCTTGCAAGCCTCAGCTGTCTAGGCTACCACAGTCGCTCTTCAGGGTTCCACTCAATCTCTTGCAACTGCACTATATTTGACGTCCTCTAGCATCTCACAATCCCTGCACTCCGTTCACTATGTCACCCATCCAGGATGAACTGCCAAGCTTCACCCCATGTTGTTCGCAGATCACTTTTAACGGAAGTGGATGTATACTCTTAGGCCTTTCCTAATTTTTTAAGGTATTCATCCCAGTAGTTCACAAGCTACATAGCATTGCTTAGTCCAGAAAAGCACAAGACACGTTTCGTCCTATTGGGGCTTGTTAGTGGTGTGCATTCCCTCGGCCCCCTACTGGAGATCGAACCCATGACCGCTAGGGGCAGATGCCAACTAGCCAGCAGCTTAAGCCACTGAGTCATGGGGGACGTTGGCTGAGCTAAATAATTTGCAGGCTAACTTCGATATAGCACCACTTGTCTTCCACTGTCACTGACAGTGACTATCCTACGAGGGGTAACGTCCTCTGGCTAGACGCTATTTCCATAGCATTTGCAACTAGGAGAGGCTATTTAATTTATACTACTCTTGAGTAGCAGGATCTTAGATGTAATTTGTTTAAGGTATTCTTCCCAGTAGTTCACAAGCTACATAGCACAGCCTAGTCCGGAAAAGCACCAGTGTTGTCAGACACGTATCTTTCCTTCAACCACCCCTGCACTTTTACCGACTGATGTGGTTTACACTGCCATCGTTCCTTTCCCATATGTGTGTAGTCTTTTCGGTGGTTCTTGTCACGCGTTTCCCCTAGCAGGCTCCGTTCCATGACGGGTTTTGTTTGGTTAATTGAAAACACTTGGTTGATAACTTTGAAATTTGGATAATGCTGGTATTCGTCGTTATTTGTCTTCGGGGACATCCAACGTCACCGTGACATCCTTCGTCACTGCGTTTCTCCGATGTAGTCTGTACCTTAAACTCTTACCCACTTTGTATCACAAGACGAAAAGCACAGGTTAGCCTCTGTTCGTCAATCATATTTTCGTCTCTTTTTTGAGTCTGCTCGGTCATAATCAGGTCGAACAGCTTTAGAGTTTACATACACACATATACAGGAAGTGTAGCGCCTAGTGGCCTCACTTGGATTGAGCTGAAGCGCATTGGCAGCAGCCCATTAAACATAGCAAATGATGGAAATAATAGATAAGTAGACTCCATAATTGCAGTCTCAGTTCCATGGTCCGAATTCATCGCATCTTCACTTTGTTTGACTCCTGGTATGTGTGCTCACCGTGGACCTTGTGATCGTCAGTTGGTGGCGGCTCCCTGTTGCATGTGGCTGACGGCGAATTGCGGATAGGTCAATTTGGATAACAGTTCAGTGGAAAGACATTGCGCTGCCGGCGAAATAGGTTCCCACACTACTTGTAGCAACCTGTTCTGCAACGTGCACCTGAAAGAAGAGGGACAATTGTGGGATTTAATGTCAGCTATCTTCCCACCTAAGCATAATTCACTGCCTTTTTAATAGAGTTCGCTTCTTTTTCCGTCCTTATGGGACTAGACGCTTGTTCCATGTGTCCATGTTAAATCTGGTGAAACAATATGCTCACTCCTCGGATGATTCAGTGATAAAGAGAACAAAGTTGAGCAGCGATTTTGGTTATTCGCCTTCATACTTTATAAACTTTGCGGTTATACACGAACAGTTGATGCATATTTAAGTTGGACTGGTTTGCATCAAATTACTCTCGTGCTTTGGCTCAAACATCTATGCATAACAAACTGTGATCCACTAACTGTCGGTTACTTCGCCTTTGCTTTTAATTCCGAGCCCTAGAAGTTTAATAAACATGAGATGTTTATTTTCGGATACACGGTGTTGTGTGCAGCGCAACAAAATTATAATATATTTGAGGGTTATTCTCAATCCGACTGCTTCCACCGCACCTGGAAAAGCATTTGACTGCCGTTTCATCTTATCGGAACTCGTTAGTAGCGCACCTTCCTTGGATCAAGCAGGATGTGCAGCGTGGCCCCTTGATACCCGCGGTTTCTACTACTAGTCAGCGGTGGGAGCTGACCCTATCCTCTGCAGATCTCGCAACATACGGGTTATATTCTAGTTAGCTTATAAGTCATCCATTACCTATCGGCCAATGCAGTTGACAAGTGTCATAAGCCGCTGGTATCGAGGGATCATAGGTTCAGTTCCAGGTGTATCCGAGTGATAGGCAGTGCTAACGAGTCCAGTTAGAACGAAACAGCCTTCAAATGTGTTGCCGGGTGCATTGGAGTCTATTAGACTTGTAGGCTACTGTGAAGAATCCTAAAACTTTCCTACTTAAATGTAAACATTGATTTAGTATGAATAGGGAAGCTAGTACGAAACAATTCCCGTTAATACAGCAGTATAATTGTCAGCGGATTGACTCGTGCTTCGGCTCACATATCATGATACTGACCTGAAGTCAGATGTAAGGTATCAGCAGTACGCCGGTACATAGTACGTACGCTTCGCAGACCTGCGACCGCCACCAGTCACGCGTTGGCTAAAGATACTGAGTGGGTTGCTCCCTCTCTTACACTGGTTTTGTGGATGCAGAGCATAGCGCGAAGCGACTGACAGCCATTGCTAATTTATCCAATGCTACTTGCTACGTTTGGCAACTGTCACAGATAAGGGCAATGTCCTCGGCGTACTCCATGACTTCTTCGATGTCGAAGTTAAAATGGAAAGCTGGCGGAGTGCAATCTTGTGTCACACACCTGGAGATATTAAAGGGCGGCTACAGCTTGTTGTAAGCCCTCACTCTGCCCTAACCGCACTTGTAAAGCGTTCTGATAAAGTTTAAGTGTTTCTCCGACACGTATCTTGATTGGACACTCTTAATGCGTGCATTGGAAGATCATTTGTCGAAGCCAGAAACAAGCACACCTCAAGTACTGATCATTGTGACGCGGTACACGGAAAATCTGTCTAACTTCTCAGGGTACTAATGGCCATCATCCGGATGTCTTTAAAGTCAGAATCCACCTATTCGCCCAAGCTCCATCGTTCGTAAAACAGCATAAAAAACCCGGATGTTCGAATATCTTTGGTAATTCCAAATGAGCGGCATCAATTCTTAATTAGCATCTATGCCATCGGTTCAACTTACGTGAGTCTTAGAATTCGACCGGGTCTGTTGATATCCATATCCCTACAATTGCGCTAATACTTCGGCGACTTTGGATATTACCGAAGGGTGTTACCAGTGGCACTGTTTCAGCAGGATCACTGCAGTGAATAGTGCTGACGCTGCCAAATTTTACGTTCCCAAGTCCTTCGGCATCTTAAGTATTCTGGGATCAGGCTGGCACGAATTTTAGTTGGGTTACTGAGGCTTCATCCTGATCGAGCTTTGTAGGCTCGTCAAAATGAGTTACTCGTGACCATGCATTCCTGCGTCCTATCCCACAGGGAATATACTCTGTTCTGGTTTAGGATATTGGCCCCAGATTACTTCATCAGCTTGCTGAAATGGTTGGCTAGATGTCTGCGAGCAACATCGGGAGATTGTTTATCTAGAAACAACAAACTGAATACGGCAGTAAGACAGGAATAACGGCACCTGCTTGATTTCAAAAAAATCCGACTTGGTATTCACGAACCTGATGTTCACTGGCGCCAATCAGTTTCTGGAGAACGACAGAGACACGCAACTTAGAGTAGTCAAGATCAGACTGATTCCTGTTTGCAAGAACACAATTTTGCGAAGAGTGCTCTTATCGACAAATCTCCTCAGACATTTAAGATTATAAAATGGAAAGGCAGAAAGCAAATGGCTGATGAAGCCAAAGTGGTGGGAATAGTGAAATCACGACAAACAGAAACTCAAAAGTTTTGATCAATAAAGTCCGGTAACAACACATGTGTCAGAGCACGTGTTAGTTGATCGGTGGAATGTCAAGCGCATCGTCCGACCACTGTAGGCGCACGGAGTGATAAAAGTTGATGAGCTAACTAGGGCCAAGTTAGAAGAAGCCCTTGCAGTAAAGCCTTCTGTTTGCATAATTCCGGTTGGAAAATTCCAATCGCAATCGCTTCGGCCGTCCGTAAGATTTGCTTTCTAAGACCTTTAGTGCACCGTGGTTGTACTACATAAAGTACTTGGAAGGCATCAGCGGTCCTAATTTAGTGTCAGCTTTCCACCACGTGTTCCAGGATGGAACTGTTGGAGCGACTGATTCCTGTTTCTTTTTTGCATTTCGAACGTTATTCGGGACTTTAACGGATCGACGCATTCAGTGCGTCGGGCAGTTTACCGCTACCACAATTTCGCTGATATAGTGCGCAACGTTTCCACAAGAGGTGGTTCCTCTAATTTGAAGAGGGCTGGAGGAGTTCCGTCTGGTCCCGCATCGTCGTGCAGGAGCCTGATCTCACATTTAAACTCTGTGCAAGGAGACGGCCATGAGAGAAGTGCTTCATTGGCCGATAATGAAGTTGGTAATTCTGGCTGATTAAACCGAATTTCTGATGTGTAGCCGAACGCTCCAAGCGTTTTGATTAGCTGTGGATAAGCTGTTCATTCTCATGGCATATAGTCTCGCTGACACTAGGTCTGTTACCCATTTCTCGTGCTAGACGGGATAACATCCTGTGGTTTCAAAGGGCAGCGGCCATTCCTCTTTCCGGTGCAGCACGTGTCTTTCAAGCTTCTTGGTATTTCTTCAAGCTAGCACGCAGTTTAATCTTGAGATCTTTGCGAGTCTGGTTGTGTTCCCTCCAAACCGGAATTCGCATCCAGAAGTCAGACACCGCGTGGTGACCCAATGTCCAACCTGGCTATTTGATACGCCACATGAAGACATGCCTGCTGCTAATAACATCTGGTTTCTATACTACCAGTGGCCCTCCACTGTGCTCTGAGCGCTTACTCAGCTCGGATGCCAGCGTTATTAAATGTGCATTCCGAGTTCATGGTTTCATCAGCCGTTACTTGGCTGTGTGCTCGCAGCTTCGTTGCGGGCGTCCACCGAGACGCTCCCTTAGGAAGACACATTAGAGCGCCTAGTTGGTATCCACGGCATGACGTCGGAAGATAGTAGAATGTTACCCTGAGATCAGTTCATAACAGAAGGTATGCGGTGGTCAGTTCCCGAACTGCAAACCCGGTATCAGTGCGCAACGGCTGCCAATCGTGTTTCGCCACTACTTATTTGCAGACGGTATCATTGGAACGATCTTGCCTAGCACTCAGTGATGTACAACATTCACAGGCGGGAAAAGGAATTGTACTCCACGGACACTCAGCATTAATCCTTTGGACCACGAAGGTTACCGTGTTTACTGAAGCCTGGACGTGCACGCGGTTACGAGTTCTAGTTGTTCAGATGTCTATTCCTACTCCGTCAAACATTGCTACTACTGGGTTGTTTATTTTTTAATGCATATGGATATTCATCATTCTGACTGGGACTTCGCTCAAAAGAGGTTCCGGGTCCATCGCCGACGAAATGTTTGTATTTCTCACCAGCACTCTGTGCAATTAACGATTGAGAGCCATTTAGAATCCAACCTGGTTTTGCACCACCTCTTCTTGTTGATATGCGGGTGCATTTGGTGCAAAGTGATTAATGCAACTGAAACATGATATTTCAGATGGAGGTATTTCACCAAGTCTCAGAGCCACAAATGTGGCTAGACTTTTATGGGCTTTTTTCCTGGACCATGATTAATAGCCGTGGCTGCTACTCAGCTTTATCAACTTTCGTCAAGTTTCAGATACTGCTCCACTTTTCGGTACCGGTTAAGGACAGCCTGCTTCAGTAATCGTGCGAGGGCACACCAATGTAGCTACTTTCGCATACATATGGAGACTTCGTATACAGTCTGGATATCAATACCAGAGTTCACTTATGTCTAGCATTAAATTGCTGTCCCTTACTAATGCTAGAAACAATCCCGGTCATGCCTTGCTAGAGAAGATATGGGCACTGATCTCCACTGAACCTTTAAATACAATGGGCCGGTTGATTGAACTAACAGCTCCACAGATGAGTGTAGTAATCTGACTTCGATGGACTGAATTAATCCGGAGTGACTGTAAAAGAGTATCCCAGCGCGACTGCGAAAAGACTTTCTTACCTGTTTTCGTTTATCAGGATAATGACCACTTTTTCCCGTTCACTTTTTATATAATAACAAGGATAGCTGGTGATTTTCTTGAATGAACGCAGGTTTCCTTCACATGTGGATAAATTTTGTGTAACTGCTGTTTAACCCTTGGATCAATAACAATGACTTAAGGAGTTTCAGAATGCAAAACCCTGCATTACATTGCTCTTGTACATCTACTAACCGAAAATTGATGCTCTAATATTCCTCTTGTCGATCTGTTACCGTTTGAAGCCATCTGATTTTGTTAAGTGAGCTTTGAACGTTAGGGCTTGTTTGTACATCTGTTATGTGCTCTTTAGTTATGTAAAAGCAAATAGAGTTGATCACCAGTGCGATGGCCAACACATCGTCTATGTGGTAGCATTAATGCCGGTCCGTAGCCGGACACTAACGGCAGCCCCCTAGCCTGAAGGTAACGAGCTTGTCTTGCAATCTGGCGGCGTGGGTTCGACCCTGCGTAGGGACAGGGCGATCCTCGCATTATCCTTAGTCCACGTGCGACCGGTGGTGGTTGCACGACAGCGAGGAGTCGGTACTGTGTACCGATGTACTGCTGATACTTGTTGTGGTTTCCGCTGACTGTGCGGATAACCTGCCAGAATCTGCTGTGCCGCCCCAAAACCTGTTCAGCCCCGCACGAAGTGAGAAAACTAAGACCAGCCGGACCGAGAGTTCGTAATGTATGAGAGCGGAGCGCAATTATTAGGTTGAAGATAACTACTGAACACAACAGTTTCGCAGATGCTAATTTATATCAATTAACACAACTTAAATGGTTCAAGTTCAGGGTTCAACTTGTCGCTGACCCCATATAGATAATCGTTTGATTTCTGCTCGATTTTGATCTCCAAATGTAGATCGATTCACTCTTGCGTCACAGTTTTTGGCTTGCACGCTGGATGTAATCTGGCTCTTCGTAACAGCTCTTTCGCGCAAATTGACGCATGACCTCCGTCTTTGGTTCAGCTGCATTCTAATGACGGGGCTCCTTACCCCATACGTCCATCACCGTGGCTACAAGTTCATCCATTTTTGTGGCCACTGGTCAAAGCTCCTTAGGTCCGTCCTGGGTCCCAGGGTGTGTGGTTCACCGGTTGGAGAACTGTTACCTCTAAGCGGTCAAGCTCCTGGTCAGCCATGGGTGTTGCTGCGTAAGGTACAGGGAGTTTCGTGCGAAACACTGGACTGGCATCGGGCTTAAGGGACAGTGAAGCTTGTACCCTTGCACTCCATTCTAGGCAGATTATCTGTACAATTGGCTGAGAAGATCGTTGCACAGTGTTGCAGACCCTTACATTTCGGTTCGTAGGCGATTTTTCCATCTAGAGAAAAGGGGCCTCCCATGCGCTTTGGCCCTTGCGGAATGCGGCGAGAATTGCAGTGGTGTGCTTCTGACTCGGCACGTTTTGATGCACACTCTGACGTTCATTAGCTGTGCGGCGGATCTGGAGTTCACTTCTGGTATTCGGATTCTCACCCTTTTTTGTCTAATCCCAAGTTGGGAAGCTGGTAACGTTCATCTGCGATGTCCGCTGATGTCAGCTCTGGTTCTAGTATCCATTCTGCTTAGACGGCCAACTCCAGTGCCCGCAAATGTGCCAATTGCCGCCGTGATTCTTCAAACATTGACTGCTGGAGCTGAAGGAGCGTCTGCATTTGCTCGGAAGAGATGGCTGTAAACTGGAGCGACAGTGTTCTTGTGAGGGTCTCCATCATTCGCAGCTGTGCGACCTCGAACTGCTGCTGCTGCTGCTGTTGTGACAAAATAGTTTTCAGTTCTTTTGCTGAGATAGCCATTTTGAGTAAATTTATCTTCCGTCGCCAAAAATCTGTTGCGGATTTTTCTTGACTGTACGGATAACCTGACAGAATCTACTGTGCCGACTACTAACATTTTAAACCGCAAGGAAATGAGTACCCCAGAGCCCAGCCAGGACCGAGGGTTCCTATTGTATGACAGCATGGCGCAATAAATTGGTTGAAGACAACTGCTGAACACAGCAATATTGGAGTTGCTAATTTAGATCAATTAACACCACTTAAACGGTTCAATTTCAGGGTTCAACTTGCCGCTGACCCCACATAGATTCACGTTTGATTTCTGCTCAAATTCGATCTCCAAATATAGATCGATCCACTTTTGCGCCACGGTTCTTGACTCGTACGCTGACTGTAAGTTGGCACTCCGTAACAATACCAAGTAGCATTAATGGCCAAATGCTTATTATTTTCCGTCCATCTGGAGTATTAGTTACGTCACCAAGCTGTCTACCGGAATTTGACGGAGCGGACCATTATTGATAAACTATGGTATTGTCTGTATTATTCTCTATTAAACAGGTGATGGAGGTTCCAGATATTCTTTAAGCCATGCATTGGTACAGGCAAACGTGTTTTGTGCTTGATACGGTAATCCTACTTACTGTCACTTGTTTCAAATGTCTAACATTTAGCAGAGAGTATGGCAACATCAAGAGAATATTTGTATACCGATCAGGTAGGCTTTTTGGATGCAATGGATACAAAGCAATTTATCTCTTATAATATGATGTGTCGCTTTCTGTCTGTCTGCTTGTTCGCTACCTCCCAGCTGCATTGTAGTGAGCTCTTAACACTGGTTAGTTCGGGTGAGGCAGTTTGGGCTTACACAGCCTTTCGAGGGGTCTAGTGGGGCTATTGATTACCTTGGTAACATGAAGCTGATGGGTGGACTTACGCTAAACTCTGTGTACCATGGTATTCTCTGTTACTCACCTTCGTCGCGCACGTTTTGTGTGCATGCAGTCCAAGAAAGTTTGCAGTCCAATTACTAGAGCCTAGGCAACAGCTTCCATATGGGAAACATACATGTATTTTCTTTTTAACTAGTTGATATCCGTCATAACCTGCTGATTGTCAGGCAGTATTCTACGTATTATGCAGATGTTTCCGTCCAAGGGATTGAAATACTTGGAAGCGCGCTCCAGACTGAATATCTTATTCATTCAACTATGATATTTCATTGAGCTTGAAGTGAATAGCCAACATGAAATAAGTATATTGTTCAGTGATTGAGTGGAAGCTTCACTGGAGGAATCATTATCAGTTATTATTATTTATTGTTATTACCAGTATTATTGTTATATACATACAATTATCCCACGGATTGTATGCTAACGAATCATGCGAATACCCGAACTTGTTGTATTTAGAGTATCATGCTGAAATGTTGTTCCTTCTCGCTGTTTTGACACTGATCAAGGGAGAAGTTTACGTGGAATTTGTTATTATCGGGTTATCTAGTTGCACCAGATCGATTAAAATTGCAATAATCCTCGAGTATGTGATTTTGCATTCCATCACTTACCCGTTCAGATACTGGCTCGCCAGCTTTGCTTGTTCCGCGTCGGACATGATCACAAAAGCACTGCACGATGACGACCCTAGATTTTCATATGCTTTCTGCTTGTGCAGGGTATTCGTCGTGGTGGCGGGCACAATATGCACTGATAATACTCCCGGAAATGGAGAGAAGAGGCGTGCGACGATTGACTCGTGTGTACTGCAACTTAGGCCATCCACTCGCACAAGAGCACCTGCTGAGTGCATCGGGGTTCCAAGTACGGACACTTGGGATGACTGCAGTGGAAACGGATTAATCGGTAGTTGCTCTATCGCCATCGATTGCAACGATGTCCGGCCGATAGCACCATATATCGCATCACTGTTTGTGATGGCAGACAGAAAGTCCGGTACGGAGTCATTTGTGGCTGCAAGAGATGCCCCGAATGACATGTAGGATGAATCTGTCGGGACCATTAGTGAAAATTGTGAAACTGCATTCTGTAAGCGATCCTGAGTTTGTAATAAATCATTGAATGCTGTTCCATTGGTACACGCGGGACCGATAGTACCGACCGGCGCTCCTGGGAATCTTGTTAACCACTGGGGGGATTCTAGCCTGTTTTAGAAAATGGGTACAACATCCTACGTGAATTGAATAGTTCAGAGGTTTAATGGTAGTGTTATCGAACATATGTTTTCAATGATTATTCTTCCGCCTAGTACAGTTATATACCAATTCACTCAATCAGTCAGACTATTGAGGTACTGCTACACAAACGCTCAGGGGCTCAACTCTAAGCTACCTGAATTGCGCCATTGACATAACATAGTCAATTGGAATATCATAGCTGTAACTGAAACCTGGCTCTCCAATGACATGCTCGACACAGAAATCGAAATCAGTGATATGTCAGTTATTCGCAATGATCGTCCATCCCTCGGTGGCGGCGTTGCTCTGTACTATCGGAATTGTCTGAGATGTGAGGCTATTAACGAACGTCACCCTGTTGTCTCCGACGCTTTGTTTTGCCGAATGCAACTAAATGGCCGAGGTGGTGAACCTTCGAAGAAGACGTGGGATGCTTGTCTGTTGGCATTTGTCTACAGGCCACCGAACTCCACCGCAGACCGAGATGACATTCTGTTAAACGCGCTTCATTTTGCAGTTTCTCAAAAGTACTCACATTGTCTAATCATGGGCGATTTTAATGTGCCCTCAATTGTCTCAGCGACTTCTAGTGGTCCTTACTTCAAATCAAAGATTCTCGAGTTTATGCATACAGCAGCTCTGTACAACCATGTGCACCGACCAACTAGACACCGCGGTTCACATAAGCCATCGCTTCTGGATTTAATCCTAACCAACGAAGAGATGATGATTGAGACAATTTTATACGATCCACCATTAGGCAACAGTGACCACTCAGTGTTAAATTTTGCCTATGTGTGTTACGCCAATACTACTGAAATTAGATATGAAAACCGACGAACTGTAACCAACTATTCCGTACTTCACAGCCTAGCTACAACCGTCAACTGGGACCTCAATCTGCAGAGCACGGCAGACGACGCGTGGAACGAACTAGAAGACAAAATTAGCTGTGTCACGCAGGCAACCTCTAAAGTCATACCATTACGAGTGCCGCGCCGGACCAACACCTGGATCCGAAGCAGAACGTGTAAATGGATTAGTACCAGAGACGAGCTCTGGAAACAATGCGCGCTGAACGATTGCGACGCCACCTGGGAGAATTACAAAATAGTGAGGAACTATTGCACATCACTGATTAGAGCCGATAAGTGCGAATGGCAAAAAAACATGGTACTTAAATTCACGAACAATACAAAACTGCTGTACAGGTACGTGAACAGCAGAAGGAACGTTAAAACAGGAATACCACCACTCAAGACGATGGTGGCTTAACGACTACTGCTGTGGATGCTGCGAACGCATTACTTCTGCAGTTTGGCACAGTGACTGCAAACGCCATAGAACCTTTGCCAAACCAGCGTTCACCCAACGTGGTCGGCATATCAACTGTCACTTTTACCTCAGCAGCTGTCGCTAGCAAATTACAGTCTCTAAGAGAAAATAGCGCTCCGGGAGTCGACAAGATCAGACCCAAAGTTCTTAAAACTCTTGCTCCCACCATAGCAGCACACCTCGTAAGCTTTTTCCAAAGTCTACTCAATTCCTAAACACTTCCGTCTGAGTGGAAAAGCGGGATAGTCACTCCGATATACAAAACAGGTGAGCGATCGGATCCTGCTAACTACCGACCCATTACTCTCCTCCCTGTTTTATCAAAGTAATGAAATCGTTAGTTGCAGATGAAATTACACGATATTTTGAGAGTCTGAAGCTAATTTCTCACCTCCAACACGGCTTTAGGCGCAAACTATCTTGCCTCACAAATCTGCTTCTTGCTCGGGATTCATGGACCAAAGTGCTTAATGAAGGATCCCCCCCTTGATGTGATTTACCTAGACTTTTCAAAGACATTCGACAGAGTCAATCACTTAGCTCTGCTTCATAAGCTTCTTGCCTACGGTATCCATGGTTCCCTACTCACCTGGTTAGCAGCATATTTGCATGACAGAACGATCAAGGTCAGAGTCGCCGATGCCCTCTCGGAAACCCTCTGCATTTCCAGTGGTGTTCCTCAAGGATCCGTCCTTGGTCCCCTCCTTTTTCTGGTCTACATTGACGACCTCCCGGATAATATTCAATCCTCGATGCAAATTTTTGCAGATGACGCAAAAATCTGAAGAGTTATTCGCACAACATCAGAATGTGCCCTCCTCCAGAATGATTTGGATCGAATCAACAAATGGGCAAATATAAACCATCTCCCCCTGAATCCTGCAAAGTGTCACCTACTGTCATTGCGCAGCAATCTTACCAACACGTACCTCTTGGAGCAGTACGTTTTACGGCGCGTGACCACAGAAAGAGACTTAGGTATCATTGTGCAAGAAAGTCTGTTGGAATTCGCTCCAATGTTCGAAAGCAGCAAACGTGGCGAACATGGATCTGAGACTTTTGAGGCGAGCTTTTGGTGTTTTGAACGACGGTTGGTACCCATGCTTGTCAACTCCTCTATCCGTCCCCACGTCGAATATGCCGTCCAGGCTTAGTGCCCATGGTTAAAACGGGACATTCATCTCTTAGAGGAGCCCCAACAAAGAGCTACGAAGGCAACACGCGGATTATCTGGTCTCAATTATGAAGTGCGTCTCAGTTTAATCGGAATGTTTTCCTCCGAATACCGACGACTACGCGGAGATCTCATTCTCGCATACCGGATATTAACGGAAAGCGATCACCCGTGCAAATCGCTGCTCACCCTAGCCTCATATAAGCGATCGAGAGGTCATAAGCTCAAGCTGATAATCCAACACTCCCGATTAGACTGTAGAAAATATTTTTACTCTCTTAGAATCTGTTCACAATGGAATGACTTGCCAACGCATGTGGTAAACGCTCCGAATATTACAGCATTCAAACAAATGTTAGACATTCATCTGAGTGACAAACATCACATTGTGGTGTGATGTACTAGGTTTAGACTATTGGCATTTCAGTTCCATGTCGGAATCTAATGATTTTTATTTATTTTGCATTTACCATCCTATGGGTCTTGTAAAGCCAATGCTTTTTATCCCATCATACACTATGGAACTATTGAACTATTGTTAAAAAGGCGGTAAAACCAATGCTTAGAAGAGGTCAACTATTGCTATTGATCAGGTCCATATCTGGGGCTGCATGCGATCCAATTGAGTAGTGGTCACAAGTAGAGCTGGCCAGGGTAGCCGTAAGGCCTGAATGAAACCCTTCTGAATGCAGACTCGGTTCGTGCAGCCGAATTGTGATGGACTCTGCGGCTTCCAGTATCCGTTTGCGCATATGTCCTGATCGATTATCAGGGGTCTTGTAGATATTTATGAATGCTTCGGCTGGTTTGCGCTTGTGCCCTTTGCCGGCGAGGTAGGCAGCTATGCAAGAGTTGCATAATCTATTGATACCGACCGTTAGTTATGCGGGAAGGTGCTCTCTCACTTTCAGAGCTTATCATTAACGGTATCTTCGTCACCAACAATGGTAAATCAGCCATTGAAGTGATGCTTTGTTGTAGTACAATCACGATGATCTATCGAATTAAAAAACAACCAAGAGTAATAGAACTGGTGTTACTCTTCCAAAACAGTGCACTCCGGAGACAGGGAGCCTAACGCTAATTAAAAGGACCATAAACAAACAACCAAAGTCAAGGCGTTTTCACTTTGTCAACAGCATATCATCACAAGCAGCAGGCTAGTGTGCAAAAGTAAGGCTGCCCCAGAAAAAAGAGTTTTTCTGCAGCTTTTACCACCCTGCATTGTAATCAGTCATTACCCTGCAGATGAGCCGGCACCAAACATAGGTTAAGCAGAGTTCGACTATTAGTTCACATTTGAGCAGTCAACTCCAACTTGAGTTTTGATGTATTCCCCAACCTGGATTGCTTACTTGAGTACATCGTATCCCTATTCCCTAATTATTCTGCCCTTTTTATATTGCTTACACTCTGTGTGCTACAATCAGTTGCCATAATGAATCCTTATTCCTTTCACTATCGATCACTGACAAATCCTTGACGTTTCAAGGTCATGCATATTATTCTGTTACAATGATACTGCCCAAATTCCCTCACGCTGCCTTACGCTTTACAATTTCTGCCCGCTCGCACTACGATTACAAAACCTATTCGTAAGTCATGTACTGTAGTTAGGTTGTCTCCTATAATCACCATTACGGGATACTTCGTTTTATTCTTCTGCCCAGACAGTGCGTTAAGTCTAGGTTTATTGGTTCGTAGGATCTAGTTTAAGTTTTGTACGACGTACTTAGTTGAGGCTTCGTATCTTTGGTAAATGAGCCATGTCTTTGACTTCTCAAGCCAAGCAAAGGATGGATGATTTAAACTTCCGTAGGAAAGGCAATCCGGACTAATTGCACCCAGTTTTCTTTAATTTACTGCGGCTAGCTCCTGCGATAGGTTGAGCGGACTTCATGAATGTCGCGGAGTGCTGCTGCTCAATTGCGGCGGTCGGCTGAAATCTCCACGCGGATACTGATCCAGTGGTTTCTCCTGTGACGAACACCATGCACTACATTGGATCTCAGAAGATCGACATGCGATTTCAATGAAGCGAGCGACGTTTTCAATATTCCCTCACAGCGACGATGCCAACCCTAACAAGGCGAGGGTGAAAGCACTGCCCTAATGAAGTCAACGGAGAACGTGGTCGTATCACTGAAGTCTGCGACGGTGGATGAGCGCTGGGAGCTTCGGAAGATCATAAGTGCGCTTCTGGATTTCGTCATTGGTGATACACTCATTCCACTGCGTTTTCAAGATAAGCCTTAGACACCAATGGTTACAAACTTTCAACTTCCGGATGTCTTCGGATCGGAGCGGCTGTTTCGCAACCATAGAGTAAAATGACACCAATGGTTGCTGAGGCTACTCGGATCTTCGTTCTTAGAATAATTTCCGTCATTCGCCACAGTGTGTTTCTCAATTATAAGAAGGCTGTTCTAGTGCTGTAAATGCGATTCTGGATTTCGTATGTAGCCTGACCATTGGGGCTTATAGTGGATCCAAAATACTTGAACTCAGGAACTGATTCGATGAGTTGTCCATGTAAGCAGAGCGACAGGACAGATTGGGTGGCTTGTGATGAAAAGTACTTCGTCTTGCTGATGTTAATTTCGAGCCCGATCGTAGAGGCTGATTGTTCGACCCGATTTAGCAGTGACTGTATTGATATGGGATCTTCTACCAAGATAGCGATATCGTCAGCAAATTCTAGTTGTAACAGCCAGAAGTCAGGTTGAACTTGAACACCACAATAGCCCTCAAGAGCATGGTGCATAACCCAGTCGACTACGAAGGTGAACAGCATCGGAGAAACTGGACAAACCTGCCGAACTCCAGTATTGATGTCGAATTCCTTTGTTTCTTCTCCATAGACCTGAATCCGGACCTTTCTGCAACGGTAGGATGATCTCATCAAGTTAACGAGTTTAACCGACACGCCATCGGCAACTAGGATTCTCCAGAGTGCTTTACGGTCAAATGAGTCTAAGGCAGCTCGAAAATCAACGAAGCACACTAACGTGGGCTGTTGGAGCTGGTGGTGGTCAATGGTCAATGGTATATTGCGAATAGAAAAGCTGAAGCTTGACATGTCCCGCCGGCTGATCGGTTAGGGGTGAGCAAAATAAAGGCAAAAATGGCAATAGGAAATAGTGAACAACTGCAAATTGCGAACTTACAAACTACAGCGTTCCCGTCCGTTTTATGTACTATCCAAGGTTATCATCTTTGGTTTCCGTGCAAAATTGGAGGTGAGTTTGTTTGTTTGTTTTTCTACTGCTTGTTTAGGTCGTTTGGATTACGTGATATGGTGTAGTGTGGCCAGTGCACTGTTGACACGTGCTTTGAACACGGCTAACGTGGGGGCTGAAATAACAGCTTCTGTGGGGGTATTCCACTCGTGGCAAACACGCAGCGAGAAGAAGTTGCTTCGACACTCCAACCGACTGTATTGTTCTGCCAACTTGAGATGATGACCTCTCAGTTGGCTGTTGTGACTCAGCTTCAATAGATGAGTCAGGGGCGATTAGTGTTGTTTACTATTTGGTAAACCATGATTAAGTCGCCACACAAACGGCGATAACGTCTGCTGTAAATGTCAAGCACTCTGAGCCGCTGTTCCTATGACAAATGGCGCAGCCCCTTGACATTTTTGGTCGCCCGACGTTGTGGAAGCCCCAAGGTCGTGAGATCCCGCTTTAGCCATAGTTACCAAACCTGAATTGCATATTCAACATGTGAGCATATATAAGCGGGACGTATTTGGCGGAAATTCGACGGTTCAGTTTGTCCGGAAACTCTCCCTAAAAGCCCCACGATTTGGATCCCCTTCTTCGATGCCTTTTTGGACTGCTCCGAGCAGCCGAGATTTTCCTGAACCAACACATTGAGATCCTTTTCAAGAGAACGGGGTTGCAGATTCGGGTCCCCTAGCTTATATGTGCGAACGATTGATGCACCAGTGTCCACAGTTTCGGCCCAGCTCTCTCGTGCTAACAATAGTTTGACTGTGCACGACCGATTCTGGCGGAAGCCGTGTTGCTGATGAGTCATGTGACCAAAGCCGTCCAGATATGACATCAGTGCGTCCGCAACGAAAGTCTCCATAAGTTTCGAAATAAGTGGCAATAGAGTCACTGGTTGATAATTATCTGAGTTGGAACGACTACTCCCTTTGTAAATGGGTTATTATTCCGTGTTTGCACATTGCAGGAACGTGTTGCTCTTCGAGGCAGCGCTGGAACAGCCACGCCAAAGGTCCAGCCAGTACATTAGCCGCCACATCAAGCGTCTTTGGGCGGATATCGTCAATTCCTGGACAGGCATGCAGGCACATGGATAGCAGCTTTCTCATCACGATGTCTGCGGTAAAATTTATATGAGTGAGTCCTAGGAAGGGCACCATAGATTCCAAATATTCGGGAGACCACAGGATGCAATGAAACGTTGGTGTATATTGTTGTTGCAAAACATTTGACGCTTCTTTAGCAGTCCGAGTTAGACCATCCGCTGTTTGAAGAGGGAGAACTCCACTTTTCATCTTGAGGAGACTGTTTACGTGTTTGTACAGAAGCTCAGGATTGGAAGTTCGTTGCTAAGCTAAAGCATGTTGATAAGCTACTTTGTCTTCGCGCACTAATTGGGTACAGTGATTACGGTATTCGAATACCTGACGTATGGTAAAGATTTGGTCAATGCAGCCTCCGCCTGGACGGAAGCCACCTTGGTTATAGCGATTTTGCAGGTTCCTCCCATTGGCAAAGCGGGAAAGCGCAATTCGAACGAAGGTTTTGGTAGCCACCTCGATTAGGCTAATCCCGCGATAAGTATCGCACACATTTCAATCACCTTTCTTGGAAAATAGCAGTGGCATTAAGGTACTCCACTAGGAGGGACAGATTTCGGTCTCCCATATTGAGCAGAAGAGCTCGTGCAAATGGTCAATTAGAACTGATAAAGAAGATTTGTAGATTTGCGCTGGAATCTCGTCCTCTCCAGGAGCTTTCTTCGGTTTCAGGCGACGAACGATGTCCAATTTCTGTGGGTAGACGGCGGTGAACAATCCACGTCATATCCTGACTGGTTTAATGCTGTAATGCATGCGGTGGTGTGTACTTGGCGGTTTAGGAGTTTGCTAAAATACTCTACCCCATCTGAAAGTTTTCCTTGCGTGTCTGGGATGATTTGACATTCCGAATCGCTCAATATCGGCTGTGGTGAACAGCGCTTGCCACTAGCTAAACGGATGAGACGAATGAGATGACCCAAATTGCCTGAATTTGATGCAGCTTCCATGTTGCCTGCGATACCAGACCAGTAGCAGTTGCGATCATTCCGTGCTGAGCGAGTTACCTCACCTCACAAGAGACGGTAGTCTGGGAGATTCGTGAGATGCGCTTCTCTAGCTTTAGCAGACAAACGGAGACTAAGTTCAGTGATCCAGTCCTTCACAGACTTCGAGGTAGAACCCAGCGTAGATAAAGCAGCGCGTTGAACTGGAAATTTTAGCCTAGACCAACGAGCGTCCACAGATTCATCTGAAAGTACGAGGCCTGGTGCACTGGCAGAAATTTCTGCTGTTATTGTTGCCTCAAGGGATTGACAACAGTCAGTTTCCAGTGCGACAGTGTTCATACGCTTTGATGGAAGGGTCTTTCGGCGTGTTGTCAAGCGGAGTCTGAATTTGCGTGCAGGAGTACGTGGTCCGAAGCACCTTTATTGCCCGTTTTAACCCCTCTGTACGCTCAACAGTCATCGCACTGTTTTCCACTCATTGTATGTAAACAGCTGAGGAGAATAAGCGAAATTACTGAATCCAGTAAATTCTGTTAAAATGTTGTTTATTCCTGCTTTATTGAAATTCGTGAAGGGAAATGCCTGCATGAAAAGTCATCAATGGATTACATCCATTGGGATCGGATTAAGGTGTAATCTATCTGAATTGCTGCACGACCATCGTTGGAGTATCACGTCAGAACATGTTTCCTGAGATGCTGGAACTGAGTGTTGGTTACTTACAACTGGCTAAAGTTAGCGAAGCTGAGCAAGCGGTCCCTATTATCACAACACTCTCCAAGGGCATATCTCCCGAGTATCTGAGGAGTCTGATCGCTTTCCTAGGCCCGGTTCATGCGTTCCAGTCCCCAGCAATAATGAAGTTGTCGCGGTTTGAAACCTGGTTCACCACTGTCTGTTGAGTATCGTAAATTCGTCTTTATCCCTTTCCGCTGAGGATAGGGTTGGTGCGTAAACAGAGATTATAGTCAGATTCATCGGGTGACCTTTGAAGCATGCTACTGCTATTCTAGCTGATACAGGCTTCCATGAGAGGAGAGCGTAGTGTGCTAGGGAACTGAGCCATGGCGGCCTCATGATTGCCAGAATTATCTTCCGGCCCACTGTAGTAAAGCCAATATGAGGTGTCTACACCAGGGACTTTGATTTGTCGAGAGCCATAGCCGGATATTTCATATTCTGACAGGCATTCTATGTCGATGTGATAGTCATGATCTGATAGTCATGCTGAACTGTCGTTCAGCATTGCATGAATAGTGGCTTCCGGGGATTGAGAAACCCAACTAGCTTACTTGTCTCACTAACCAGTGAGTTAGCGCAGAGCGCTCGCCTACCGAGAATGCGGTGGCGTGAGAAGAATCGCAGGTAACGGACGGGTCACGAAATTTCGTGGGGATTATGGGTACGTAGAGAGCCCCAAACTCATCCGGGTTTTGTTCGTGGATTCACTTCTAGCCTTTGCACAGCCGTGTTTCCTGCAAGGCCATAGGGATCTGGGAAATTGTCTTAATTTCTGGATGTTGGATCATGGATCGCTCTCTTCCGTCCTGTTATCAGGAGTAACAGTGTACGCGGGTAAGAACTCACTGAGAATAGTATTTTTGGCTACCCTCGCCTGGTTTAGCCCGCTTGTCTGGCGATTGACCGGGGTGTGGCTGCTGCCGCATGCAAGCAACTCCTTGGAGCCACGGATGACAGCTGGGTGTCAGGTGGAGATCAAAGAGAGGCTGACTACCCCGGAGGGTATGGCAGGTCCCGTACCAGTGGTCCTACTCCTTCCTGGCCCCCCCGGACACCCAGTTTATAGTCATTTACTTCATTTCGCGCTTCCAAGTTGATTCATCTCCCAAAACTCGAGCCTTGCGCTATCCAATTCGGACAAACGAAACTATGGCTATTTCGGCAAGCATTTGCCGCAATTTTTCACTATCATTTGTTGCATTAAAGTTGTAGCCTTATTATCCTCACCTAGCGTTCATGTAATTAAGTCATCGTTGCGGATACGCTGACGCCATTCGACGTTGGCAATGCTACTTAGACATCGATGATGGTGTAATTGAAAGTGTCTCACTCTCGTGTAGTAGGAAAGCCTTTATTGTGCTCTTGTACACATGACCTTACAGACTTCGCTGGTTCAATAAGCGAACAAATAATATGTATTTTTAGCAGTTTGTGTGAACGATCTAATACTGGGGCTTACAGCAAATTGCCAAGGAAGGCCAATGTTTCAGCACAATACGCAGACAATAGTCTGGAATAAAGGATTATCTATACCGGGTGGAACAACACACTAAGTCTGTCAATGTTTGTGTTTTCCGAAGCTGTAGTAAGGAGGTTCGCACATTAGTGTCATATGCGTTGATTGTCCCGCGAATAGCGGAGATACACAGGTACGTAGTGTTAGACCATGAATGACCCAGGGGCTTGGACGTCTTGCTATAGCCGGATAAAAAGCCGGTGTTGTTCATAATCACAGGATTGCAGATAGTATAGGGGACATCTGAAATGTGTGACCGCATATATCTGGAAATACCCTCTGTATGCAGCCTGACACTATATTCGTATGGTTTCAGTTTGAAGGCATAGGTGGTATACTGAGGCTAGAATGTCTGATATTAGTGAATAGAAGCCACATTGGCCTGCATAGGAGCGAACTAAGTTGACTATATTCTTTAAGGTAAAGTGTTATACTGTCGCCACCAACAGTAGGAATACGACGAAGTAGCAAAAACCTGTAAATGCCTTCACTGGAGCTTCGATGGTTTTTTTATCGATGAGGACGTTTTCATACGCGTAAGTAAACAACAACCGTGTGCTACGTGACACGATGTACTTTAGTTAAATCACCTAACGCTAACACAGTTCGGAATGGAACGAAGAGAAACTAAATGGCGTGTATGTGTGTGTATGTGATGCATTTACTTAGCATGGAGTGTTCGAATGGGTAAGTTGATTACACATCAGGTTATTTTGTTCTAGGGAAAAAGTGGCAATTTGGCTTCTCACTAGAACGGAAGGCTAAGATTGCTGAGCGATACGTGCGTCTGAAACGATACTGTGGTGAACGCGGAATAAGATGTGTACGAGAGAATAGTACGACGATACTGGGAACGATTGTATTCGGCTGGCCACTCGTAGGGCCAGGAGAAAAGTTTTGCTGCATTCTGCGAAAATCCTACACAGCCCTCAGTACCTGGCAAAGATGATTACGTCATCAGCATAGGCCACATACGGTTGTTCACACGAATCTAATCAACTAGCGATGGTATAACTGAAGCCCAGAATGGTGCCCACTCTAGCTGGATCAATGGTTGCCGCATCAGCGTCTCCAGATTCGCATAACCAATAACGTGATCATAAGACATGTGTAAGTGTTGAGGGTCATTTTGAAGTACAAGTTGTGTGGATGGATTGCGACACGCAGTCTCAATGTTGACCGCGATTCCAATTGAAGTGAACCTTGGTCTTTCTATCACGAACCGTAATAGTTCAACAACTTCATGAGGGCCACTAATCTTGTTTAGCGGGCACGCAACACACCTCAACATCCAGGGTGTCCAACGTGAGTACAGGCGCTAACTGTTCACCTATTTCTCCTAGAGATTAAAAATGTTGACCAGCACTAGGGTAACTTAGCAGCATAGGCTGATGAAGTGGTGTTGTCAGTAGAAGACCACTGTATGATCCGGGTAATAGCTGTAAATGGCAGAACACCGATGGGCTCGGGACTTCAGTCAACTATATCTGGAATGATTGAAGTGAGGTTAGTAAGGAGGATCGATGGTACAAGAGAAACAGGTGGAAAATGAGGCGCATCGGCAGTAGCATGCTTTCGCTTAACCGCCTTGCTTCGTGCAGCAGTAACGTCGCCCATATAATGCTATGCGACAACCGATATAGGATATATTTAGAGTTTGATGAACTAGTCATGGTTATGTATGGGCTGAGATGATGTCCTAACACCAAAACTTAAATGGGAGAACCACTGGAGTCCTCAAGTAAAACTTTTGAATCTGAAGCCTGTTCGCAAGACAGTGGATGTGGTAACGATTCGGGTTTACAGATATAGGCGTCATTCCACTTCCAGCCCCTAACTTGTTTTACCAGGAGAGTAAGTTCTTCCGTTCCCTAACCTTTGAATAATCTGATTGGAGTAACTCTTCAGTGTTCCGGAAACGCCAAACAATATGGCCCAATGGGTTAAAGGGTTACGCGAGTCATCGCAGCATTCTAAGTTCTAGATATGTTTAGCTAGGTGAGGACCGGATCAATGCTACTTGCATCTGGATGCTAGCTGCGAAACATTCTAGTTCCTCAGTTGATATTCTGGCTCCGTAGCCTAATTATTTTCAATATTTTAGTACTGAGGTTGGTTTTGATCATTTGATCATATCCACTATGGTTCAAGTGTCCTGCTCCTGCCTTCTGGGTGAAAACAACGTATTCCTACCATAGGTTAGCTATCAAGTGATAGGTGGCCAGGGGCCGCATCAACCCGTATGATGGGTTCTGATTGTCCCAGATTTTCTTCCGACTATTCGAACACTTGTAACTCTGCATTATTGGAGTCCATACATTTTCGACATTCGAGCTTTTGTTTTCAGGCAGATTGTTCACGAGTTTGCCGTATCCGTATTTGTATTGCTGAAGGTTCACTAGATTTACATTTTGCGTGCGCGCACATTTATTATCGAACAGCACAACTTTTTTCAGGACTTCCGTTCATTGGAGAGTAATTGGTGAAAAATGGCTCTTTTATTGCGTTATCATAAATGGCTCTATGTCTCGCTAATTTATCTGCAGCAGTTTTGAAAGCATTCTTCCATTCTAGAGATAGTTGCCATGCCAATTGAATCACACATGGGATCATCAGTTTCATCAAATACACCACATCAGTACTTTGCAATACTGCCTTACTACCAAGCCAGTTTTCATTGCGGGATAGTACTGCTAATAAACGCTGCGAAGGGGACGTGTAAGGGTTAAATGTAGGACACATATTTCAAAGTAAACATAGTCCAAAGGCAGTCAAGTTATGCCAGTAGCCTAGGATCATATAATCTGATCAATCAATAACGATAAGGCGACGTTGATAACATGACCTCGTTGTGATTTTTCTAACCCTTCTTCATCATCGTCATCCCCTACGTGGGGGAACAGCCTCACAAGGACGTAACTAGGCAGCTTGACGAGGTGACGGTAAACATGAAGTGTTATGTAACATCACTGAAATGAACTATGATGCTGGTCACGTATAACTCCAGAAGGAATCTGAGTCAAGTTAAAAGCACCAAGATAGCGTCAACAGATCAAGCACTGTACCCGGTATACGATACATGATTGTTTCTGTAACAGGTAAGCAGACACATGAAGTATACTAGGCTTTCCTGAATTCTTGAGCGGGTGTGTTCTCTGTTCTTCATATCGGATTGCTCAGATTGTTTGTTTTACAGGCATTGATAGCGATTGAAATACCATGCTCTTTGCTGTTCTCTGTGTGCTTAGAACTACAACGTCATACATCCAGGCGATTTGGGATGCACTGTGTAAATGTGACCGTGCTGAATGTTAATACTTGCGGTGACTATACAAGTCTTGGAGCTGGTGAATGCAACCTTGATATCGTTTAGCGTTTCATTTGAACTGTGTTTCATGATTTGTCTAGTTGGTAAGCTTCGGTATTTAGAGTGCCCAAATGCGAAAGGTGCTAGAAGTAAGGGACTTCACCCATGAAACATCTTTTCGCTCCTTCACAGAAAGTGCTTTTTCCAATGCATAGTATCTGTTAACGTTCATAGCATCGTGATCCCTTTAATCCTTATTGAATTGTACATTGTTAACCTTGTCAATTGTTCATCTATCTAGGCTCACCAATTACGTAATGTGGTAGATTTATATGTTTGCGATCTACATTATTTAAAGTCTAGATGTCCTGTCCAATTAGAGGCCATGTGAACTGATGGAAGATGTGATCTCATGTAATCTCATCACAGTTGTTCATCTGCTCCCTCTCTAAGTCAAATATTTCAAGATCTGATTTTTACTGTTTCTCACGGAACTGCATTATCTTGTTTCATTAACTATATAATAACATAATGAATATAAACTTACAGCAGGTCTTAAAGAAATCTAATAACTCTGAATAGGGATGTGGGTTTTCCACAGAAATATGTGCTAGGGCTTTGTTGACTCAGGTTAAATGAATATCAAGAAGGATCGACAAAGCAAGCAACACTCAGCGAGCAAATAACTGTGTAGTCGTTCCACCCGTTTGTGGATCATTGCAATTCTGTTTTTCTCATAAAGTTCTTTGATTATACTGACGGAAGAGTTGGCTACACAGGAGGAATTTGGTTTAAGCTATTCGTCGACTTTAAGGGTGGTTGATTTTACTCCTTGATGTTAGCTCCAAATATACAATTTTTAACAACTGGCAACCTACCCTGCTAATCCGGGTATCCTCGTTCCAAGTGCATTTGCAGCTACAATATGTTGTGTGTTTGTCGACGTTGCCTGCGGAACGGAAGCAGCCGCCAGTGCCACAGCAGCGTTCATAGAATTTTGAAACTCCTCTTGGTATTTGGAAGCTAGTCTGAATCCAGTTGGCGCTGTGGGTACCGAGGTCAATTCTTTAATCTGCTGCACTTTCGGTCGTTCAAAAGGATTGACTGCAACTTGAACTGCGCATCCATCGAAAGGGTTGAACCTGGTGAAAGATAGCCAAATGTATTACACTACTTATGATTCTACAGTAGCTGGGCTTACGATGTTGGGGTTTATCAGGAAATTATAGCCGGTTGTGGTCCGGCAAAATTTTTCAGTGCAAATGTTATGAACTTATTCCTATACCTTCTTGTAGTATCTCATACTTGAGACAGAATATCCTCTTATTATCATGAGACTTTGCGATGCAGAAGCGCTGGGCTTTTGAGAAGTGTAACAGCCTGATGAAAGAGAACTAAGTCAATGGAACAATGTTATATTGCGGGGCAGAAAAGCGGATGCTTAGCCAGTCCCGTAGGATGGCCAAAAAGCCAACCACCATATGATGAATAGAAAACAAGTGGATAAATTGAAAATAGTTTTGGTGGACTCACCACAGTGTTAACGCAGAGACACGCAGAAAGAGCCAAGCACAGTTGTGCAGGTTAGTTTTCGTTGCACATTTTTCGTCTCATTATCTCGTCTGTCGAGACACACAGACTATATCTCATAGTGTACGTGGGTTGGGGCAAATTCAACGCGTTTTGTAAACCCAGTTAAAGTGGGGGCAGAAACAACATAATTTGTGAGGATGTTCCATGGCTGACATACACGAAGAGAGTAAAAGTTCCGTCGACATTCTAGCCGACTGTATTGCGTGGCTACATGGAACTGGTGACCTCTCAAGTTCATGTTGTGATTCAGTTGTAGTAGGTGGCGAAAGATATGGTTGGGGTTCCTTAGTATCTGGTAGGCTGTAATAAGGTCGCGACTACTCGCCGGTACCGGCCACTGCATAGTTTTAGGGTCTTCAGTCTAGTTTGATAAGGAAGATTGAACAACCCTTTAGCATTCTTCCTGGCACGTTGCTGTGGAGTCGCTAGCGCTGCAAGATCTTGCTGGTACCAGGGCTGCCACGTCGGAATTGCGTATTCCACATGAGATCGCACGTAAGTGTTAAACGACTGCGAACAGACAGAAGGACCAAACCGTCCAATTGCCCTTCGCAGCATGTCAGCTTGTTGGTTCCCAGTCTTTGATGCCTTCTCAGTTTTTTCTGAGCCGGCCAGATCTGCCTGAACTAGTACCCCAAAGTCGTGCTTCCGGGTGACTGTTTGCAGGACATGGTCTCCAAGCCTTTATGTGATGTCCAGCTGGTGGCGAATGTGAACCACCTTAAATTTCTTGCATTGAACTGGAAAAGATTGTGGAGTGATAACCCATACGCTCGGTGCAGAGCTTGGCGAAGTGTACCGTGATCTGCTGGGCCGGCGATAGTCCGCCACACTTTAACATCGTCAGCGAACAGCAAGAAACTTGAAGCAATCAAACGCATCCACTTGTTAGTGAACACGAGAAACAGACGCAGCCCCATAACTGATCCTTGTGGAACTCCACATTCGGCATGAATCGGATCGGACAGCGCACTTCGAACTCTGACCTGAAATGTCCGAGCCTGCAGGAAATTCCTGGTTCGCCCAAGGACCGGATTTCTAACTCCATATCCTTCCAGCCTGTGAAGCAGAATGCGGTGGTCCAATTGATCGAGGGCTTTGGAGAAGTCGAGGTAAATGACGTGTGTCCCTCCGCCTTCATCAACCGTTTCCTTTCAACTACTGCTTGCAACCAGTAGGATAGGAGTGCTTGAACGCTGCTGGCGGAAACCATGTTGCTTGGGTGATTTGATGTTATGGTCTTCTAGATGGTCCACTAATGTCTCAGCGATGATTTCCTCCATCGCTGTTGAGAGCACAGGGAGAAGGACCACTGAGCGACAGTTGACGGGGTTCCGAGCGATTATCGCTTTTGAAAATTATAATGACTAAACCATGTTTTCATATGATAAGCAAAATTTGTTTATCCATTCACGTTTGAAAGAAATGTGATAATGGTCCAGCCAGGGTTGTTGCTGCTACGTTCAGCGCCCTTAGATGAATATAATCGATTTTGGGAGAACTGTGGATGTGTAGTTAGAACAGTTTCTTCAACACAGCTGTGGCACTAAACTCGATTTTTGGGAGTGTTGAAGGTGGGGCTAGGGATGTGTGTATGTAACACTGGCGGACCTCTCTTTGGAAATTTAGAGCATACTGCATTCTTAGGGTGTTGGCTGCCTCTTCGGCACTCTGTGCCAATCCGACTGGCGTGTTAAGTAGGGGATACCGTGCTTCACTTTCCGGATAACGTTAACAGGCTTGTATAGCAGCTTTTTGTTGTTGGCAAATTTACAAGACAAATGTTATTGGTGAGTCAATTTGTCCTTACGGAGAAACATATTGCAGTGGTTGCGCTCGGTCACGTAATCGCTCCAGGTTTCGGGACTAGTACGAGCTCTGTAAGTTTCCCAAGCTAAATTCATTATTTACATGCTATTGCGGGTTCTACTTCTGATGAAAGACGAGGGATTTGTGGAGCGAAGCCCGTTCGTTTCTGAAGTAGTTGCGATTAGCTTGCTGAAGCATCGGACAAACTGAATCCACGCGCTGTCAGACAAGCCACCTTTCGAGAATTCCCAATCGGTCGTCCCATCTAGGTTGTTCAAGCTGTCGTAATGTGTGATAGTACTTGTTAGTTCTATGTGTTCCTCAGGATATTCAGCATAACACACATGATTATAAATATGGTAACATGATCACTTAACCCTAGTAG
This sequence comes from Dicrocoelium dendriticum, assembly GCA_944474145.2. Lineage (NCBI taxonomy): Eukaryota > Metazoa > Platyhelminthes > Trematoda > Plagiorchiida > Dicrocoeliidae > Dicrocoelium > Dicrocoelium dendriticum. The sequence goes on from OX104060.1 coordinate 47,834,811, forward strand.
AGTACTTATTAATGGCCTGTCTATCATGAGTTCCTCATTTGTGAGCACGAGGTCAGGTACCTGTGGTTTGTTGTCAGCTCTTTACTTGGTAGGTGAGATGATATGATTGTAGAGCGGGATACTTGCGATAAGTTCTTGAAGTTTAACCTTGGATTTTTCGCCGAGAGATGCCGAGCTTTCCTAATCCTGTACGTTGAAATCGTCGGTAATAAGAAGGTGGCTGTAAGCTGGGAGTATGCATTTCGCCATTGAAGATATTAGGTGGGAATCCATCTACGGAGTTGACGAAGGAGAGCGACCTACGTTTGTCACTAAGCAGTTGTCTTCGTGTCTGAGACGCAAACATCACCATGGCGAATCGGTGACTCGCGGCTCCGGATCATCCAGTGGTTTGCATTGTAAGTCGTTACGATGGTACAGGAAAGCACCACCTCCCCTGCTAGAAAGATCGTGTGGGAACAAGGACATTCCCTGAATCGCGATCTCGGCATCCATAATCCCTGAGTGCAACCAAGTTTTGGTTATGGAGATGAGATCCCAAGTGTTTATTGCCTGGCGGAATCGAAGCTCGGCGATTTTACCGTGGATGCCTTGGGCGTTCTTTTACATACAGGAAAGTGTTTCGGCTCTCAGCAACGATCCGAGACACTTGTGGCTAGAATAAGAGGTTGCGCCGACAGTTGTATGGTCTGCCGCTAGCCACTTTTTGTGATATTCTCAGCGAGTCGCTTGGAGTTGGGTTCAGTGGCATCGTGATTAGCCCCTCTGACAACTCAGATTTCGCAATGCTTGGGGGTGACTGCACGATTGCGTGGGAAGATCCTCACTTCCTTCAGACCTGCTTCCGGTGTGCATTTCGGAAATGAGCACTAATTCGTTTGTCTGTTGTGTAGTTGATTTAACTCCGTTTCGCTCGCCGCTTTGAACCGAAGCTCGGTTGGCAGTCTGTTCCGAAGTGAATACCAGCGTACCAGTAGCCTAGCTGCCATCTGCCTTGTTTGTACCACAATCTTAATTATCCTTGGGTCACACTCATTGTAGCTTTCTGATCTAGGCAGCTTCGAGAAAGAAGTAGCAACAATGTCATTCAGGAGCAGGGTCTCACGAACATAGCGCCACTGCTCCTGGTCGTGTGCCTTTGCTTCGCATTCATCGTGCTCGTGAGACTGGAGGACGCAGTGGGCAGAAACGGTTCCGGCTCCGGTGTTTAGCCGGAACTCTTCTAAGCTGTGCCTCGCTCACCCCAGGGAGCGTCTGGAAAGACGCGGACCTGATTGATTTCGTCCTGGAAACCAGCAGTCGGAAGCAACGCTGCTTCCACCTCATCGACTGAGTTTAGCGCAACGCAAAAATACTTGGCTTCGCCATAATGTTTGGAATTTGATTTGCCGGGGATCCTCGTCAAGTTGGAGGGTTTAGTACGAATACCAAAGACGTTGCTTGTAGTGTTTCATTGGTTTAGTTCATCCATCTGTTTCTCCTTCAAAGCATAAGATGTTGACTTAAAAACGAAGGCACATATTTAGACAGGGCATCCACTTGTTTCTGAGTGTTTTCTTGGGAGCATGGACAGTAGTTAGGAGACCCAACGGTTATCTGTGCAGCTGTGTAGCGTTGCCTTTCACATTATCTATGGGTGTAGGAATAGAAACAGCAGTGTCTGCTTTTGGAGTACATTTCGATGCAACAACGGCCAAGGTGCTACTGGTATTTGCATGTTACCTGAGTTTCGGCTACGTCTGGAGGGAGGAAGTGGCTTTATGGGAAATTGCTGTAAATAGGCTAGGAGTAAATTATTCGGGAACGCTTAGGCGATTTAGATTAATGACAGTGTTTGCAGGAGTAACTAATAGTGTAGCATTCGGCGTTGTTGCGCTGGCTTGCAGTGGAGTTCGGTGGAGGGGCCTATGTCACATTCTGCTATGCTTGGTCCTACCGAAGCTATTTTGGTGCCCAGCATCTTCTCAACTATGTCTCTAAGCCTTTGGTACTTCTGGGACAGTGCGATTACAATTTTAACTAGTTGGACAATATTACACTTCGCACAGAACCAAAATGAGTCAGGCCTGCTGCTGATTAGTCTGCATTCGCTTGGTGTGATTTTCCCGCATTTCGCGTGGAAGCCGGTTTGACAATTTCTACAAAAGACGCCTATTTTGACCGACTTATTGCACCTTCCATAGGCTGATTTAGGCACCGCGACTCGTTTATTTGCACTCATCAGGACACGTGAACATGTGCTAGTCAGTCCTACCCGGGACCATGTACTGACTGATCCGGCGTCAAGGTCAGTCCGCTGAGGTAGTGGCTGTCCCAGTGTCTCACTCTGGCGGCCGCGCGCAGATAGTGGGATTCAGCGAGGCGCACACAAGCGCACGAATGCGCGGCTTGGATTGACGAGGTCATGTTAAACGACGACGCACGCAGGGCGTTGTTAGACTACCCTAAATGTCTCGGACGAAATGTGAATAACGCAAAATGCCTCGTAACTTGGTTATGCTGCCGCCTGTAGGGATGGTTACAGGGTCGGTTGATAGTCCTCAGCTTCTTCCTCCGAATGACTTTTAAAACTCGAAAAATTGTATTGTATGTCCACGATTTCGTCCGTCACTCCATCTACTGGGTTGTATTTGCATTCTCAGTCGGTTTATTAATGTTCTAAAATCCCATTTATGTTCAAAGTAATCAAATAATCCTACATTTAAGCCGAACGATACACAAGGTGATCCGAGTGCCTCCTTCGCCTTAAGGATAGACGCTACTTCCTTTCCGTACCACACTATAGTATGTACTGAAATTGCTGGACAGATTGGTTTTGATATCACTTCAAGAGTTCTATTGATTGTGCGCAACCAGCGTGATAGATCAAGCTATCGCTTTTTATGCGGGTAGCAACTCTGCACTGGATTCTGATTACTAAACCAGTGTTCCTCCATGTGAGGGCAAGGGTGGGTCAACAAATTAGCCCAAGCTTTACAAGATGGCGGTGTTTGAAGAAAAAGCAACGGAAACAACGAGTAAGTAAACTAAAACTTCTTGTCCGCGGTAAAAGCATAGCCGAAGCGTGATTATTACAATCGCATAGAATTCGGCTTGCTTAGAAGTAACATTGACAGGATCGATTGCAAGACCGCAGTGGGAATTCAGTTAAGGTAAACAAAGCAAATCCAATTATCAAATGAATCCACGGTAGCTGAAAAGAAACTCTCCCAAAGCATCACCAAACACATGATTACAGTATAGGCATTTAAAACCTCGTCATCCTTCATACTTGAGATTTAGTGAGGTAACCATTTTGGTTGGAAAAACCTGCTCATTGTGGGAAGTGGAACACTTGAGATGACAATTAAAAGAGTGGTGTTTCGCGGAAAACTCGGTAAACTAAGGCATTGAATTACAGGTTAGACAGACAATGTTACGTGTAAGAGATCGCCAACTCAGTTCGCAATTTGGAACAAGACAATAAATAAGATAATCAACGAACAGTATCAACGAACTATGATTAAAATGAGGTACAAATCAGGAAGGTCAAATACAATTATTACCACTTATCAACCTTCCCCGTAGATTAGCCACTCGCAATAAAGGCCACAATACACATGAAAATTCGCGTACATTGCCTTCCGGTGTACGCTGATTAACACTTCGCTCCATTGCGTTTTGTAGCAGCTAAACTAATGATGATGCACCAACTGACGATGAAGTGTTTGCATTTAGAATACCCAGCTATCAGCTAAACAACCTGAGCTAACAAAATTTTCTTATGTACCTGATAATGACTGTCAGGCAGAATGAACATGGAATCATGATGCATTATACTTCACTAAGCTAACTGATACGAGGATTTTAGGTAGTGGATTTCAGATGTCATGTTCCATTTGCAGTACACTGTTACTACCCAAAGGTTGCGAAAAATTTGAGTCTATAATGTTTGTATTGCTTTGCATAGACTCAGAAAATATTAGCGTGTTGGTCGAAAGGAATGCGCATGACCAAATTATGTATAGCTGTTCTTCGATGTCAACATCCTAAAATCTCGATCGGTTTCTTGTTTTGTGGAATTCTCCTGCAACCAGGTTATCATTGGCTGTGGGAACACAAAACCAGCGACAGTTTGTCACGAATCCTGCTGTCTGCATTTCCGAACCGGGGCGCAGTGCAACTCACTAATCGTCGATGAGGAAGGGACAGGCGAGTAGCCAAGATTCACCTCCAAATGACTAGGTCGTGGGTGCTTTATGCAACAGCTCGAAGTGGCCCAGGGCGTAGGGCCAAAAATACACATTAAAGAGGATTGTCATCTTGCCCCACACAAGTCGACATAAATCTGGTAGAACGTTTCTTTGTCCTGGTATAATTCTTGTATCTGTTGCTCTCATTTGTTTGTATACAAACACACAAGACCTACGCAATAAATTGGCAGAGCTTCGATTTCGTGAAACCTCACTGTGTTTGCACCTAATCTTGGCAACTGAGACATGTTGAACGACGCGATTATCGATACTGAAACCGCATTAACTGGTACACTAATCGTAGGCAATGACCGACCCACAAAGTGGGGCTTTGAAATTCTTTACTACCGTTCCGACTTACTCAAAGACCGCGTAAACGAACCAAGGATACAAGCGGTGCATTGCTTACAGTGCCGCCTTCAATTAAAACAACGTGATACATGCTTAGTGTCTATTGTATGCATTGTCCATCAATATCCACCTTCGAAATAAACCATGCTCTATCCTCCGCCATGAAGAACTTACTGGCAAGATGTTACAGCCAAGTTATCTTGGTACGGAACGGTCTAGCGAAATCGGTCACTCTGGATGAGCAATTCAAGCCGGTGCTGCAAGTGCTAATCGCCGCTTCACCTCTATATACCCATGCCACTCCTTTAGAGCGTAGCGATTACACGACACTGGCGTTCCACTATGTGTGTTACGCAAAGCAGCTTAAAGAAAATACCGAGGAAGTTTACGTCACAACCAAATCTAAAGATCTGTCCGACCTATTGGTGCAACAAGCTAATCTTTCCTAGCCGAACCTTGTCTTCTAAGATTGCCTAGGGGAAATTTGTCAACAGACTCAACAGGCTCGTGGCAAACACATCGGAAACGAAAATCTACAATTCAAAAATATGTGGCCGTTCCTAAGAAGTGAGACTAGGAAAGGCATGACGTTGAGGGACTCCGCATGGTTCGTCCACAAAACCAATCCAAGTGAGAACACCTGGGACTTCCATACAACACAAAGAAACCGCTGCGTCGGACTCCTTCATGTTGATAAATTAGGGAACCAAGTAGACCATGTGATATACTTGTGCTCTAACCTCAGGCTGATATACAACCACGTAACTAAGCAAGTACTTCCTGCTTTGCACGCAGTATGCGGGGTAGCGCAAACAGCAAAAGAGGCAGCTAAGTTCCTTGGATAAGCATTTGGCCGTACCTTCCAACGTCTATAATCAGCTTACATCCTGCCTACACAGAGCATGCTGCGATCAGGACTTAACCACATATATTTTCCAATCGCAGCTGTACTGAGACGGCTGATGTGCTTGAGCGAATACAGCTCTACTGGTGCAGACACAAGCACTGAAAGTGTTTGCCATGAGTTTTCTTGAATCGTCGAAATAATGTTTTTGAGATGTCTAAACAATATGCACATTCCCACGATGTGCAAGCACAGGATCACCACTCCAAACTACAAATGTGGTAGCTGTATCGAAACAGCAAATTTTCGCCCTACAGCACTAATTCTGGTGATCTCCAAGAACATGGAGCACAATGTAGCTGAGGCGATCAAAATCGCGTTCCGTAGCAGCACGGATTTTACCAAACTCAGTCCAGTACAGCTAACCTGCTGATAGCCCTTGCACGCTGAACGGAATCTGTGCACGTCGTTGTTTGACTCGATGTCGCCTACCTGGATTTCTTAAAGGCATTCAAACGTCTAAACTATCGAATTCTACAATACCATCTTTGGAATTATGGGATCGGTGATCCCGCTCTGTACTGAATAGACAACTTTTTCTTTTAACGTCACCTGAAACTGAGGGTTTGTTGCACTTTATCAGAACCAAGTAAAGTCCAGTGCAGCGTACCTCGGGGCTCGGTACTCGGGCCCAACTGTTTCTGGTTTTCATAAATGATCTCGTGTGGATACTACCTTCAAACTTTGGTGGATAACACACCTCTTTAAATTGATCTGGATAAAGCGTACACTTGCTCCATCGTGAACTTATTACAGTTCAGTGCTACTGTGTGCAAAATTCTCGCTAAATTACATCAGAGTACCCACTATATGCTACGGCCACAGCTTATACGACGAGCATCTCATGAGTGCGAGCTCGCTGTGCTCGTGAAAGATGAGCTTGATTGTTTGATATAAGTTGAAAAGGTATCAAGGAAAGCAAACAAACACTTCGGCCTTCTTCGTAGAACGAGCAGCAATTTCGACGCCTCAGTGTTTCCGAAAATGTTTGGCTGACACGTGAAGCCGCATGCAGAATACATTACCCAAGCGTTTTAACACTTCACCGCACTCGCTACTGCACAATGCAGGACGACCAACAACGTCAATGATTTGTCCCGCTTTATTTAAACACAAGTTGAGAACCCTAACATTGTACAACAGGTGTTATTGATGTCTATGTGGAGATTTCGTAATGGATTATCAGATGACGTGAAAACCCAACCACACATGTCACTATATTTGTAACCCAGCCAAAACACATCTATGATAAGTTATCAATTTAAGTTAGCCATTTAGTACAGCCGACTGGAATGTTGACGAAACATTTGCTCTCTCCGTCTGTCACAGGACTGAAACGATCTAATTGCGGGTGTAATTAATGTCCCCACCGTTTCAATATTCAAAAAACGTTTTGACGTTATCGTGTCACATTAAAACTATCTAATATAGCCCGTGAACATCAGCTGAATCCATTAGTGCGGAACAAATTCTGGACGTGTCAAGATCACCCTAACCTCTAGGCAGAAATACTCACATTTTTCGCTAGTGAGTCATGTTTTTTGCGCGTTCTTTTACCGAAACTGTTTTTATCTTGTAGTTTTGCCCTAACTATCCCATGGGACTTGTCAAGCATCAACTATTTTGCTCAGGAAGGGGTTCGTTAACCATTTGAGTATTTTGTCTGTCTTTTGATACAATCCTGTCTATCTAGCTATCAGTGCCTCTGCACCTCAAACTTGTGAGGCACACTTGTCCATTTTCTCCAAACTGTGAGGTGCACCTCACTCCCTGCATTCGGTGGAATCACTGCGCATATTGATGCCATCTTTCTACCGGACAGTGCACACCAAACTGACAAGGTCCACCGCGTTAAAGGTAGGGATAAATACAGGTGGACCTGGACCACTGAGAGACAACCTAAGCAGAAATACGGATACCCCATTTTGCTCCTCTAGTGTCAAGTTCGGACAGCACGTAAACGCTGAGAATCCATCTGACGCCTTACACGTTATTTCACCAAGCTGTTTCTAGGTGGACTGTGTAACGGAACCAGCACCGACAATTGTTATTACAAATGGCAAGTTCAAAGAATTATTTAGTTATCAGTTGCGGTGAGTATTCATACTATGAGCAAGCTATCTAAGAATAGACGAGAGTTGAAGTAGCAAATTAACCACTAAGCGTACACACACTCATACCCTCCTGCCAATGTGTCATCTATCGATTGGCATTCTACTAGCGTAGGGCCAGTGTGAGAATCACTTCATTCTGCAGACACAAACTGGGGTCAATTTGTCGGATCGTTACTGCTTCATGATCTCACAGAATATGTGTGTTGTTTGATGCGCAGACGACAAGGAACATATGCACTGGGTCCACACAGGTCTCTTGCCTTTTCGATGATGATGCTGTGTATATTCACGTGTTCTGTTGTATGTAGTTAACATTATGCAAAAAATGCTCCGGGTATGAATCTCGCGGTAATTTGGTGTCAAATTTTTTCTAGATATCTCGTCGGAAAAGTCGTTTCATTCGGGATTTATTACTTGGCTTAGTACACGCGGTCATATACATCACCGCCTTTTCAGTAAAGTGCAGATTGTGATCTTGGTTAGCGTGTAGATAGCGATATCGTCTTTCAAGCAGTTGATACAATTACACCAAAACGGTGGCCGCTTATATTGGAAGAAATCACAGATTTTGTATGACAACTTTACACAGGGTAGCATGCTAACTACCGGGATCTCAACTAATGCGGAAGTCGGAAACTACATTAACTCCTAATAGCCACCAATGCCATATATTTCCGATCGCTTTCTTAAGATGACACCAATTCCTTGCAACTCGGTATCTAACAAACAATGTGCCCAACATATTAGTGATTACTCTATGGATCTTTAGCTCAGGACAGGTTACTACACCATGTGAAAATACTAGTAGATCACAAAAGTATGGTCGGATTTCCTATTTTCAAGCACAAATTAATAAGGCAGCCAGTCGAATGGACGTAACGCTACTCACAGTAACCAGCGCGACCCCAAACCTACCTAATATTGCCAAACCTACAAACATGCCAATCATGTTAGAGCAAAAGCATGAAACGCCTATACTTCAATATTTACAAAAGCTCCCTTTACAAGGGACTATGTGTTTATCGGCATCACATCACACAAATATTTATGGGTATTGTTAAGCACCTAGACAGAACATTTCAAACCACTCAAACTGTGTATCTTTTGCATACATAAAATGGGCTTCGTGATAGAATATATTAAGCTGACTGTGTAGATGGTTGCGCTGTCATCAGCACATTCATTCAATAACTTTTGTTGAGCGTCAGTTTGTCGAGGCTTGCCGTTGATTAAGTTTACCGGCTCGGTAACTTGTAAACTGGAAACTCAAAGGTCACTATTCTCACACTTACATGTGAATCTATTAACGTTTCGACTTTGATAACCTGCTGGGTCGTTTCAACATAAGTGCTTCTATTTTCTATGCCATTTTAGCAAACACTGACTTTCCAGCACATCAGCTCATCTTTAGCGGAAATTGTAAAAACTGCAAAAATCAAATGTCGATTACATCGGAGTGTCCTACGGTTGTCGTACTGATATAAACGCATCTACTGCAAGAGCTTATATGTGACTGCGTGTGAAGGGCTCGGTAGAAGTCGTTCACATGCAGTTAGTCTCTTAATTTATGTCATTATCTTCTTAAGACATTAGCCTGCATTTTTGCTGAGAAAAAGTCAACTATTTCCTTTCGATCTACATCGGCCGACACCGTTAGGTCAACCGTGACGCTTGTCCGCTTTCGAACTACGCGAATTGCAGTTTGCAAGAGGACAATACACATATGGTTGAATTCCATTTTTTGCGGATGTTTTCTGATTATTGATTGAAGTGCACCTAGAAACTACCAACTGTTGTTGGGCAGGGACCGTTGTGTTTTGACGGCCATCGTCCTATAAGTTCCGATCTACTCGGACAAACCATCTTGTTTTACTCCCAAGGCTAAATTCTAAAGAGACCATGATTGTCCGCGTCAATACAATCACTACTGATATACGGATGTATGCATTTAACAGTCGAGTGCCGCTCAGTAATAGCCATGACCATTGTTCCCTGAATATTTGTTTTCCTGTTACTTAAAAACGGGATAACTGAGTTGATATCCCTGCTTAACTCAAATGGTTCAGCTACTCTGTTTTACGATTTTAAGGCGGTCCATTAGATAGTCAAAAGATTATAGCAAACATTTGTTTTCGATAATGTCTTAGCCTAGTACAATTATATACCAATCAAATCAATCCAACACCTTACTTAACTCCTGCATAGCCTTGACTGGATTTATTCGTAAAATATATGATCGCCTTAATCATCCTGTAACAAAAATATTACAATTGCTGTAATTCTACGTAACCATTTTCGTGCCATTTCGCGCTCGGTTTTTAGACGTTGTGCATAAGGCTGACGCAATGAAATGTTGGTTATATATCACAATCGATAAGCTGCTCTTAACTAGCGCGATTATTTTTCTGACAAGTTTTTCCACTTCGCTTTGTCTTACAGGCAACAGGTCAAACAACCTGCAGAGGGCGTCAGATAAAGTCTTAGTCTACCTTTCATTACTACCTCTTATCACTTAGGAAGAACGTGCATGCACAATCCTTTTACTACGTGATTGTTCGCCAAAGGCACGTACCACGCTGACTGATGCACCTAATTGGACGTGTGCCATCAGTCAGAACCAAAGTGTCAAATTTAAAACCCGCCTAACACCGCATACCTGCTGTGCGGTTCTTTGTACAACCTTTTTGTTCCGAAAATCATGTTTAAAACTGGCCGGTGTTGTGAAAATAATGAACTGATAAAAATTTGAGTAGCCGATCGCTGCGAACTTCCTTTATATTCCAATTGATGTTTGATTCAAAATGTAGGCTGTTAATAGTATTCTAGCATGTTATTTCATTTCGTGAATATTGTGTAGTTAGCTGAATTAGCGCAGCGGCCCTGCATGCTCTGAATACTGCTCGTAGATTCTTAAAGCTCGCATTTTCAAGAGGAGTAATTCCTTCTTTTGATGAATTCAAGGTTTCATCCCACATTACTTACCTTAAGTTTACTACTAGTTACTTTATATTTGACGTGACAACAAATTAGTGTTAACTTTTGGATTATAAATGAACTTCTATTTCATACCTTGATGTTTATGGCAAAAGTTTCTGCCAATAAAACAGAGAATAACAGTGACGACAGTTTCGTCATTTTCCATTTAGTTTCTTCACTCCGCGCTTTAAAATGTGAAGAATTACAGTAATTTGCACATTCGGATTAAAATGTTTTCACCAGACTGGGGTTAGCATGTAGGAAATTCATATAAACCCGCTTTTCATTGAAATCACAGCGTGAAAAATGATGAGTGGCGACTTAGATTCATTAGCTTAACCTATTTTACACAAGTATCCATCCATGTAACTTTTGGCAATCTACACTAATGAGTGTTCTGAAACATTAATTGAACAAAATTTGATGTACTCAAATGTAGGGCATTATGCTGTAATTAGTTGAGATTCTTCCCTGCCAGCTTCCCAACCAGCGAGTCATCTACAAGCCCGTAAAAGCACTAGACTGCAGTTTCAGCCAGTTGAACATCTTCAGTAGTGCACATTCATCGGATCCATCAAGATTCGAACCCATGACCACCAGCGGCTTGAATAGCCAATCAGCAGCTTACGCCATTAGGCCACAGGGGACAGCTTCGGACCGTCATGATTTACAAGCTAACTGCGATATTGCGCGTCTTATCCTCCACTGCCATGCACGTTACGAATGTTGCGGAGGACAGGGTTAGCCAGGAAAGACCCAACTTTCACTAACAGTAGCTATGTACGACATAGCTTTTAGAAACTGGTACGGCGGCTATATTTTATTGTACGCATGTGTAGGCGATTTTGAGGTAATTAATTAAGGTACTTCTTGTAAAACATGACTGTCCGAAGCTGTCCCCCGTGACCTAGTGGTATAACTTGCAGTCTGGCTGTTGAGGCCGCTGGTGGCTTTGAGTACGGATCCTGATGAATCCAATGAATACGCACCACAAATAATGCCGAACATCCTGCAAGTGCGGTCTAATGCATTTCCGGGCATGTGGACTACAATCTGATTTGGAAGCTGGCTGCGAGGAACCTCAATTAAGTACATTTAATTCTCCTAGTCATGAGTACATCAAAATATATCCTCCCTAATATTTTTTAAATTCTATGTCGCATGTAGGTACTGTTAGTGCACTTCATGTTTCCAGGGCTAAAGCTGTGCTCTGCAACTTTCGTATATTGCATTGCAGGGGAGGATAAGATGCGCTATATCGCAGTTAGCTCGTAAATCATGACGGTCCGAAGCTGTCCGCTGTGGCCTAGTGGCATAAGCTGCTGACTGGCGGTTCAAGCAGCTAGTGGTTTTGGGTTCGAATCCTAATGGATCCGATGCATACGAACTACTGATGATGTCCAAAGGCTGAAACTGCAGTCTATTGGTTTTCCGGCCATGTGCATGACTATCTGATTTGTAAGCTGGCTTCGAAGAACCGCAATTAATTATATCAGAATCGCCTACTCTTGAGTACAGCAAAAGATATCCACCGTACCAGTTTTTAAATGCTATGTCGTACGTAGCTACTGTTAATGGACGTTGTCTTTCGGGGCTAAAATTCATAACTTGCGTGGCAGCGGAGGACAAGACGCGCTATATTGAAGTTAGCTTGTAAATCATGACGGTCCGAAGCTGTCCCCCGTGGCCCAGTGGCATAAGCTGCTGACTGGCGGTTCAAGCCGCTGGTGATCCTGGGTTCGTATTTGGATGGATCCGATGAATCTGCACTACTGAAGAGGTCCAACAGGCTGAAACTACCTTCTGGTGGTTTTGCAAGCATGTGGACAAATATCTGATAAGGAAACTGGCGGGGAACTACCTCAAGTTTATAAAATTTACCTGCTCTCCAATAAAAATCGCAATGGCTTCTGTGCTCTAAATGGTGGCATGTTGCCCGTGTTCGCTTGTAGTGTATTCTGCTGGTATTTTTTCGGATGCTTTCTTCTTGAATATATCAAACATTTGCAGTGCTAATTATGCGTACTACACAAAACAGGGATTTGATCTGCGTTGTGGTCTTCTGGTGGAATATTTGCCGTGTGTTATTTTGGGTTTGACCACGTGAATTGAGGTGGCCTTTGCTGGAATCACAATATCATAATCCACCGCACAACACTGACAATATGAATTGTATAAATTAGGGAGATCATGGCTCAGTTTTTCTGCCGAGCACCTTCCGTCGCAAGTTTCGTGGTAATAGCACTATTTCAACCTTTGTACATCGTTTTAGATCGCAAAGGAACTGTTCCGTTTGGGTCCACTATGCAGATTCTTCGGCAGATAACGTCATAAGCTTCTTACTCAGAGAACCAAATTCTTCCCACGTGCAGCTTCTTTATGCAGCTTCTTAATACACAGCTACTATATTGGGAACCATGTCTCTAGGGACCAACCCTTTTCTAGGGGAAGACGTGCAGCATTGTGTAACAGTTGGCATTTAATTATTGTCACCAATTGCTCTCAGCATATGGAAGTTATGTGCTTCATTCCTGGTAAAGCATATGGATGTGCACACCAGAAGAGTCGGGATAGGACGAAACCGCTGTCAAATAACTAATTAGAGGGGCAGAAGCCAGTCTGATATTTAGTTACTGCAAAGACTATAAAAAACGACCGTATATCCTAATTCACTTATATGGTATCTAGGAAGCAGGAAGCGATTAATCGGTCTCCTTTCCTCATTAAATATGTGTATATATAAAGTGGCTGCTCCCACGGACGTCGCGGAGTTTTGGATCAGCGTGTGCTAGATACTACTTTAGCTTCGGATTACTGTGTTAACAGCGTTTTAGCTGTATAAATTGTGCACCAATATCCTTCCTTTGGCGTATTTTCCAAGCGGTGGAAATTTGGCGACTATTCTTTGGCTACTTCCGGAGATGTTATTGATTTGCTCTACTGCCACCTCTGTCCGCCATCTTGGATTTGCTCTAGCTTGTGATGCCGTCTCAAGCTACTTGTGGTTCGTGTTCGAAAGTTGTGGGAAATAAGGCTCATGCACTCCGGTGCTTCGGCTGTGATGTTTTGTTCCATATTTCGTGCATTGGTTTATCCGTTGACGTGTTTCGAAAATCGCTCGACATCCGACATCGTTTTTTTCGAATTCTGTGTGATAAATGTCGCGGTGCAAGTAATCAGAATACGCAGAGACCGCAAACAACTACGGGAAAATTTCTCTTTCAGATAGAAACAAACCATTCACCACGTGGGATCAAACGCCCTCGTCAAAGTACCTCTATCACCTCGCCTTCTACTGTCACTCTGCGATCTGCACCACCACCAGCGTCTTCGACCCGGGCCGAGCCCAAGGTTCAATGTTCCCCACCGATGGAAGACTCAGGCTCGGAAGCTACGAAATGCCACTTCACTGATCGGTCCGTGAATTTCTTAGAGGCTGTCTTTGAAGTTCTGAACACCAAATATCCATGGACCACTCAAAGGCGCAAGGGCCCACGTAATCAAGTTCAGACGTCACCTGCTGATAAACAACAATCCAATCAGTTAAGCGCCTCTAGTTCTGCTCCCACAGATTCATCACTGATTTCGTTGAGGCGTCATAATCTCATGGTCTTCCACGTACCAGAGTCAAAAGATGAAAACCCTCAGATACGTTATGATCACGATGTTGAGTTCCTCCAGGGGCTCATCGATAGACTCTTGGATGTGGGCGATGACAGTGTGACGATTAAACAAGTAATCCGACTTGGCCAGAAAACTAGCCAGTCATGTCGACCTCTGAGAATCACCTTTGCAAATCCCAATATGCCGCAGCTCATGCTGTCTCGTCTGTCAAGGTTGAAAGGCATAAAAGTGCACATCCGCCAAGACTTGGAACCCGAAGACAGGGATCATTTGAAGACTGCAGTCATTGAGCTCAAGCGCCGTACAGAGGAAGGTGAGACTAACTTACAAATTGTAAATTTTCGGGTGATCAAGAAGGGTGTACGAACCCGTATCAATCGGTTGCTCAACCTCCAGGCACGTCCCGCAGTACCTCCCAGGACCTCCGTGTGGCATTCGCCAACGTGTGCAGCCTAACGAACAAACGTGGCGAACTGTGCCGCTTCGTTGTCTCGGAGCGGCCGGACGTTTTAGGACTTGCAAAGACTTGGCTGAACTCCGATGTCATACCCCAAGAAGTCGTGTTGTCAGGATACTCTTGTTTCCGATGCGACTGAAAATCAAAGGCTCATGGTGATGTTCTGTTGTACATAAAATCGTCACTATCTGGCAAACTCATCAGCACCTATCGGAGCGCTGATAGTTTATGCGAGCAGTTGTGGTGCACAATCCGCCTCAGACGCGCAGAACTAATAGTGGGTGTTATCTACCGGAGCCCATTAAACCGCTGTTGCGATTGGCTACCATATGTACAGAAGCGCATGAGCCGCTCTCAGTTCTTACTGATGGGGATCTAAATTTACCTAAGATATTTTGGCCAGACGTTCGACTTCTTCCGTGTCATGGCAACGTTGAGGCACAATTCGCTACAATGACTACTGAAATCGGGGCAACGCAACATGTCATCCAACCGACGCGTATAACTCCGCACTCGGCATCTTGCCTGGACCTAATGTTTATGAGCTGCGAGCAGAAGCTGAACGAGATCAGAATCATCGAGCGTCTTGCGAACAGTGACCACTGCTCCATTGTGGTAAGCTTAGAACTGTCGTTACCATATTACAGTCAACGGAAGCTGACATTCAACGTTTGGAAGACGGATTTCAACGGGCTCGTCCAAGCTGCAAGTCAGACTGATTGGACGCTACCACAAGATGCGTCATCTGAGACTTGGTGGTCATTAATGAAGGGGAAGCTTCACTCGCTCTGTACTCGATTCGTTCCCCTTAAGTATTCAAAAATCGGACCTGTCAAACCGCATTGGTTTAATACGGAATATAGACAGTTAGCGCGACGGCGTCGCAAACTTTGTGATAGATACATCAGCTCGGGTTGTGATGAAGATTACACGGTGCACAAGAAACAACGTAACTTATGTAACACCACAAAAATCAAGTAATGCAGACAGTTCGAAGAGGAGCTGGCATCCTCGGCTCCAACTGCACCCAAAAGAATATTTGCCTACTTGAAACGGCAACTGAAACCTGGGGGTGACCTACCGGTCTTAGAGAGCTTAGACAGAAAGACGCTCATTTCAAGCGCGTAGCGCGCGGACGCCTTGGCTTCGCACTTCCTCACTGTATTTTCCAGTAAACCGACGGCGGTTTCATTACCGGCACAGGTTGCGCCAGTCTTGCTCGACAGCCTACATTGTGATGCAGTTGAAGTGTACCAGCTACTCGTCAACCTCGATGGTTCAAAGCCCCCGGACCAGACGGACTTCACCCCCTAATACTCAAGTCCCTATCGATTATCATCTCACCAGCCGTGACAAACCTTTTCAATAAATCACTCTCTGAAGGATCTGTCCCGAACGACTGGAAATGCCCGATAGTGGGCCGCTTCCTAAGGGTGGTGATCCGAGTAAAATAGAGAACTATAGACCGATCTGTTTGACTTCGGTATTATCCAAAGTTCTCGAGAAGGTTGTGAGAAAGTGTCTGCTATTGTTCTTCGAATCGATGGACGTATTGACGCTAGCGCAACAAGGTTTTACGAAAGGGCGATCCTGCATCACCAACTTGATGTACGCAAACCACCAGTGTGTACGAGCTCTCAACGAACGGAAGGATGTTGACGTGGTGTACATCGACTTTAGTAAGGCGTTTGACAGAGTTAACCACGAGGTACTCCTTGGTAAACTGAGGACATACGGAATCGGTGGCACGTTACTTCAGTGGTTACACGAGTTTATTGTGGGACGAAAGTTTAGAGTACAGGTCAATGACTACCTGACAGACTGGTTCCCATCGACTAGTGGTGTGCCTCAAGGGAATGTACTTAGGCCAGTGTTATTTCTTATTCATATCAACGATCTTCCGCAGCAGCTCCAGTCACCATGTGCACTGTTTGTAGATGATTTGAAAATCTGGACTATCATTGAGAACCAGGACGACTGCGCTCGCCTCCAGCATGACTTAGAGCGACTGTCAACATGGTCCTCTGAAATGCAACTCCCTCTTAACGCAAGCAAGTCGGAGTTCATCAGTATCACAAGGCGCCCAGCCACTCGATCATACACCTTGGACGGCCAGTTGCTCCATCCCAACACATTTGTCAGAGACGTAGGAGTTCTCTCACGACATGATATGAGATCACTAGCAAATACAGAGAAATTGTACCGTGCGGGACTTCATATGCTCTGGGCATTAAGGCGCAGTTTCTCCACATGGTCCGAAGAAACCATCCCTGGTCTATTCACCTCGCACATTAGACCAATCCTTGAATACGGTGCCCCAGCTTATCATCCGATAACCCAATTGGCAAATGAAAAGCTGGAGAAAATACAGCATATCGCAACTGGGATGATACCTAGTCTACAAAAGCTTCCGTATGAAAAACGTTGTGAAAGGCTCGGACTCTACACACTATCCTATCGCCGAGTAAGAATTGACCTTATTATGGCCCATCGAGTACTACACTTAAATCACTTCCCCATACTGCGGCCAATATTTCACCTGCGGGAACCCTGTGACACCCGAGGACACCGTTACAAACTCAGGGTCCCCAGCATGAACAAAGTATCACATCAGCTTTGTATCGAACGAAGAATCGTAAACCTATGGAATACACTACCTGAAGGATTATTAGAGGCCGATTCTGTGAAGTGTTTTCAAACGCGTGTCGACGATTATTTCGGAAAACTGTGCTTTTGTGAAACGATGCACATACAATGCCAAAAGAAGACATTGTATGCCCGGAAATAGTTACACCAACACAAATTCCTAACAGGACACGGATAAACGATTAACGGACCAGACACAACTGCTGATGATTCACAACTAAATGTTTTGATTTCTCGTAATTCGATAGAGTTGTACAGAAACCTTTCTACTTGCTCTTAAATACAGTCTCAGTCTTTATATATGCACATATATATATGTATATGTATATATATATAGCCACCAACCAGACATTGAGTAAAAGCTGGCTAAATACTACCATACTCAATGGAGAATGCGTGTTTGCGTCTCGGATATGTAATGTACTGATCGATGGTATGTGATTTTTATTTATGTACTTCTCTCTTAACTTTAGCATTTTGGGCGTTAATTAAACTGATGGCATAACCCATGGAATAAACAAAGCGGGAGTCAGACCTCTTAGCAAAAGCAATGCACTACTTTACGGCTGTTGGTCGAGTGGTCTGGGCGCCTGGTTTGCAACCATAAGGTCCCCGGTTCGAATTGGAGTAGGGATGAGTGTCCTCGAGTATACTCAACCCGCGCCCGACTGACGGATTTCTCGCGGCGGCAGGGCGACGTTACAACCTAAATGCTGATAGTATTGTTTTTCCGTTAGGATAATATGACCCCTGCCGTTTACAAATCTGTTTGAAGGTGGGCATTTTCCTGTAAACAGAGTCTCCGAATGGCTAAAACCGTGGGGAGATATATATCTTATTTAGCGCATCAACTGTGGCGTTACCTCAGTTGCAGCAGGCAATGCAGCAATATGTGTTGCCAATTTGTCTGAAAGTGTCCAGTAACCAACAGTCTCATGTACTGGATCGGTACTTCTCAAAGTGTGCTCCGCTTAAAGCTTTCAGGTGGTTCGCGGGAATTCCGCAATGTTATATATCCATTAAAAGTTTGGATGCGATTAATTTAGTTTACATTTTGATAACAAACGCAATGAAAATGTGTTAAATCAAATCTGATGGTTTACATTGGCGTAGTGAATGGCCAATATAAAGCAAACTACTTCCAAGAGGGAGCTGCGTATTGCAGAGGCTTAAAATGTCAGTGAACTAAGCTATCAAATCTCATACTGGTTTTGTGATACTCTCCTATGATACAATTGGTAAAGGTTGAATGAGTCCTTCTCCGTCCACGCACATTCATAACTCAGAATTTGCCCATTGTGAGGTGGCGAAAACTTTCTGTGGTCATTTCGAAGTCCCTATCCGCCGAAATCAGGCAATCGTTAAGAGGCGCATTTGTGTGATTCCAACGAGGGAAGCCCAGAGGAAGGGGATGGAGCTTTCGGTGCTGGACGAATGTGCCCACTCAATTTTAAGAGTTAGAAAACGTCTCTACGGAGTTACAAAGTTTGTTGTTATTATTAATACTTGTTATACTCCTTCAAAGTTCGACTTATCAGTACCCAATTTTGAGGTTTGTTCTGCAAACTTTTGATTAATTAATATCCTGCATTTATTTATATTACATAAAAGGTAGCGGTTAGCTTAAGACAATAGCACTGCTAAATGTCACAAAAATATTCAATTCATCATTATCTGTTGGGATTAAAAATTGTCGTTGTCAATCGTAAAATGAAGGATTCGCATTTTTTCTTAGCGAAGATGGCTGCCGCCATGCTTCTCCCATTTATCACAAGTTAACCGTGTGGAAGTGCATTTTCCCAATTCACACATAAAAATTAAAGTACTGCCAAAGACTTGTTCTACCAGATGTGAGGTTGTAGTTTTCCTCACTTCCGCCAACCATCAAATATCAGCAATGCATGTCATAAAAAATTACATTCTTCAACTCAAGCATTGATGTACATTGATTTTTATAGTAATATTCCACATCTTTTATATTTTTACTAGCTAAATGAACATCCGTATTGGTTCAGTGTACACTAATGCGTTTGTTCAGGACACCACCTCATTTTCAGTTAATTCAAGCTTAGTCCATTGGTTAGTATTATCTCATGTGATCCGCTGTGCTAGCGTCCACTAAAAGGGGGTCTTTGGCCCAAGAAATATGAGAACCACCGTAATGGATGATACCAGAGCTAAAACAGTATGATAAGTAAGCTATTGGTTTATAGGTCATTCACTGCTGCTCATGTATTCGTCAGTTAAATACTTAATAACGTTCCATCTGGTTACCTACGTAATGTTTAGTGTTAAACACTGCTGACTGCTAGTGAATTTTATACTCTGTAGCGAGGCCCTTAATTCGGCCGTTGCGATTTTTCGCCGAACATCATTTTTACATCAGCTGTTTATATTTCAGTTTCGCGAGAATAAGCTGACATATTTTGTGTTCAAACAATTTCCAGGTTTGCTGAGTCCAAGCTACACTATAACCTATTAAATGCAAACACTGCGATATCGGACTCGATCCCTGGTCGACTGCCATTAGATCCAACATTTTACGACAACTGAAACATGTTATGATGAAGCGTTTAACTAAATCTTGTACCAGTCCTTGGATGAAAATCCCGAAAATACGGTTCATATTGTGCGGTCGTTGCTCAATCGCTTGTGAGGGCCACAAACGAATCACCCGAGTGACGGCAATGTATCTTCCACTTTTATCCATTTTTTGTAACCTATTTCTTAGATGGTGCCAACTTAGTTTGTTCGCATTCGATAATGTAAATTGCTTAACACCCACTCATTCGCGTAAATAAAGCTTAAGGTGACGACGTGATTTGAGACGTGTCACGTTTAACACCATTCAACAGGTTACCGTATACTGGAAAAAGCCACCTTGGTGGTGCCCAACAAGTCTGAGTGGTTTTCGTTACTACTCACGAAGTAGAAACAAATATCAAATATACATTATTTTTGTCAATAAACACCAGTGTGTGGGGCACGGCATTCCAAAAGCTTAATTTAAAATCAACACAGCTTTCTTTTTATGATATTTATTGCAAGTTGAATGCAAAGAAGACCGAGTGGCTCAATTCATTTCGGCAAGGAAGTCTTTATTGGACAACCGAAATTCATTCTAACTTGTCTATTACATTATTATCACCCCGCCTTCATCGGTGTCAGATTAAGGAATTGGATTTAGATGACGTTTATGTTATGAGCAAAATTATTTTGAGTATGAGGTTCCTCAGACATAAACGTCAAATAATGCGTAGAGGCATGTTCAACTTGTTAGATCGCCGGACACTTAATATGTATGCAGATGATACACGATTATTTTACTTGTATGATCTCCGTTAGCTCAGCAAAGCAGATAACAAGAGTCGTCGCGTCAAAACTAATCTGATACGTAGGGGATGGGATTGTGAACTGATCCAGTGCATCTCAGACTGTAAACAAAGATGTTTATGCCGAATCAACAAGGACAGCCAGGGTGAAACCGCTGTGACTACTCGCAGTGTCCAGAAATCTTTGAAAAACACTCAATAAACACGGATTAATCAATAGACATCGGCTGTTTGAATAAATTGCATAAGCATATGATATTAATGTAGGTAGAAAATTAATTAGTAACGAAGAAAAAATAAGAAAGTTATCTGTTTAGCCCATATACATGCGTTATTTCGTAGTGCAAAAAACCAAAAAATTTAATTGTGAAACCATTTGCTAGTGGCATTCACTATGTACTATTTCCATCCCTCTGTATAGTGAAAGTGAATTATCAATCAAAATGTTTTTAATAATATACTAACCTTAATCTGTGTGTTTCGTAGCTATGCACGGGCCCTCCCACTCTTCTCAGCGTATTAGTATTGCTGGCTGAGATAGGGCCACCACTGGAGTCTATAAGAGAAGATCCTCTCGCGTACTGAGTGGCATTCAACAGGTCAAATATTTCCGCGCCTGGTTCCTTGAGTAAGCTCGGCCCAGTCAAAACGTTGGGCAGCGTAGGTGCTTCGATTCCAAAAGGACTGAAGTCGATTAGACTTGAAAGACGCGAAATAACAGGGTCCCCAGTAATTGATCCTTGGTCTCTTGTTGAACATAACATCGAAGCAGCCTTTATTGAGGTGGGTAAGTTGGCAAACTTAACAACCAAAGGCATTTCTGTGGATCCATTGACTCGATACCCGTTGAACTGCTGAATTGCTAATTCGGCTTCATGTCGTTGGTCAAACCGAATAAACCCGACGCCTTTTGATTGATCTAGATTGGAGTATGAATGAATAGCTGTTTGGTACGTAGCATAATACTTTACGAAGAAACATTATAGTTTCGTCATTTTGAGCATTTAATCATAAATATTTTCAGCTTTGCTTAAATGATGATACGTTATGATCTCTTGCATAACTCAAATTTATGTGCTGCTTACCTAAATTTCCTAATGCATCATAGCATCTTTGTTGTGGTTAAGAATATCGCTGTTAGTAAAAATTGCCCAATTAACTCGGGTCCGTAAAATTAGAACAAAGCATTTGAGTTGGTAGGTTTTATTGAATCTGTTTACTGAATTCTAGGTTACTTTACATCCTAAGACTTCATACCGAATTTTTATTTGTTTCTACAAAATTTTGCATTGCACGTATGTTAAATGACATATACGCTACCTAGACAGTCCTTCATAATTATGTTCGACTAGCCTAAAGCCCAAATTGAGCTTTGTGCCTGCAGCAATTTCATTTGTCAATGGTTCGCTGATGTTCTTACTGACGCTTTAGTATTCTGAACATCCGCGTGCACAGAAAACGAAATACCATATTTGTCCCGATAATCAGAGCGGAAGAAATGAGACTATGAGGAACAACGCAGAAAGTAGGGATGATTTAGCTACTGTGGCTAATGGCGCATAAATTTGAGCCCATTAAATTTATCAGTTGTGTTGCGGTGAAGGGGATTGTTCTGGTGTGGCTAAGCCAAGTAGCTTCTTTGTTTCCATTACGAAATTTACATAAAGCCTCGTTTTACTCCAAATTACTTCATTTTTTACAAGCTCACAATAATTTCCTCATCAGAAGGCATCGTTTTGTTGTAAAAGTATTGGCAAAATTTGCTTGGTAAGTTACCAAGTTACAGATGGACACATTCGGAAAAAGCTAAATATGCGATGTTTTGTATTCACATGTACTAGTCGACAAGAATTGATAGTTGGGTTAGTTTGCTGTGGCTTTGAAGTAAAGTGAAGTAAAGTGAATCTATCCTGCTAAGCAATGTAGATTTAGCAGTTAACAAATTGCAGAGGTATAGGAGCGCTATTGAACCACCTCAAATTCGACTTGGTATATTAAGCAAATGCAGTTTTATTCAGCGGAACGAAGATGATTGCTGTTACCTTATTTCATGATACCGCCAGCTTCAAAAAATATATTTGTACTGACGCATTAACTTATGAAATTAGGCGTCACACAATTCCTAGATGTAATGTAATTAGCTCGGCCTTTATTTATGCATAACCTTTTATTTATCTACGCTCGTGGGCATTTATTCTACCTTTACTTGTTAAAATTTGCTTAAATTTATAGTGATCGATTCCGTTTGTGAACTTTTTATGTTTGCTCAACATTTGGCCTACTTTTCAAGCCTCCACATGAATAGGTTAACTGCGCTTTACTTACATGGACAAAGACCGTCTTGGATGTTTTGTGTACCGATCTAGAGATCATTAGTGCTGTAAGAGATGACATATGCATGCGCACAGCGTTTTTGGATACACTTTAAATAAATGGTACTCAAAGTTCTTCAAGTTTGTACTTAACCAGAGAAAAACAATTGTTGTTGCTGACGGTGTAAAAGGGATTATCTCTGGTTCCTCTGAGTTGGCGAGTTCACTTGGTTCGTTCTATATGCCGTTGACTTTTAGGCTTATAAATGCGAAGTTAGGAAGTAACAAATATTTGAATTCTGCGAATTGAAACGCCTTCATTTTGGTCACACTAATTTAACAATATCAAGTGAGTCTATGGTGACCAAACGAAATTTGCTCACGGAGGCAACTAAGAGTGTAGACTTTCTTCTAGATAAATTTGGATTACTAGTTCTAATTGTTTATGTATTTTAAGTACGAATCTGAGTAATTTCGTTTGCGCTGTTTTCTTTGCTTTCATGATTTTCATGGTACCTGAAGTGATAAATATCGTCGATACTCAAACGTTTGCTGCAAAGCACACTACTTTTCAGCTGCCATCCAGAGCCACACCATCCACAGGTATCGAGAAAGGTCTCATGGGTTATTTCATAGACATGGGCTGGGTGAGCAATTTGTTACATTCTCGGGCTAATACTAGATTGGGTATCTACTAATTGTTCCCCAAATAACAGTGCAACTTTACTTAGGGCACCTTATTCTACCTGACGATTTCTAGGGATTAGCTTTCGAGTCATGAATTATGTTATAGCGTCAACATTTATTGCGAAAGCAAGCACGAAATCCATTTCTTCGAAGGCTGCTACCTGCTTATGAAAGGTATATTTGACATGATTGATAGCTGCTTTATTCGACGGATGCATCGATTTAACTTGTTGACTGTCATGTCTATTGATTAGTATAATTCTTATGTCAGTGCCGTGTAGGTATTCTGCACATTAAGATTACATATTTGGGCATGCTCTTGAGTTTGACTGTCAATCTGTTGCCATTTTTTTAAGCAAAAGTTAGTGTGTAAGCGAAATACCAGGAAATTATTATCTCCATTGATAGGAGGATTAATCAAATACTGCCTCCAAGATATTTTGTTGGGTGGCGAGTTTCACTTTAATCACTAAAATAATAATCTCAAGAGTAGCCTTTGTGCACTGCTGTCACTGAATTTCAAACTGCTTAAAAAAGGAATACTGATTACTGTTTGAGCGTATCTCACACTTTGATCAGCACTAGTGCTATTTAGAGGTCAAGATCGCAAATGTGTCGTAAACTCGTCGTTGCATTTTGGCGCATATGTCATCTTTACTTAAACGGAATAGCCATAATCGAGTCCATGCTATATTAAAAATATTAACTAACGTTTTTTAAGATGTCTGCAAAAGAGCCACTCATTCGTAGGCTTATTACAGAATGCCGGTGGCGAATATATGATAAATGCTGCGAAGTTATGTCCGTACGCCAAGCTATCTGGTGACTTAATGTCGCTCACACATTAGGTAGTTTGTTACCTTCGAATTCTTTTAATCAAGCGCAACCTGGTTGATTGTGTTGTTTTTATGTTTTTTCTCTCTACATAATTAGATCCTGAATCGAACAAACGTGTCACAACGATTTATTGTCGATGCGCCGTTTGAAACGTTCCTTGCTTGAGCATATCATTCCAATCCGCACAAATGAGCATACCGTCCAGTAAGTAGGTTAACTCTTATGTTTTGTGACAGCATTCCCACCCCCATCTGGTCGCAAAATTCCACCTGGGGAGAGCGAGCATATGTCACTACAGCAACGATTTTCCGCCATTAGAATGCAGAATGCATTCTTTTTTGGATTAACCTGTCTTGTGTGGGATATTTAGCTTATGCTTACCTTCTAATCGATGAAATATTGATCAGATTGTCGTGTGCGTGCTTTTGCATAGGTGTTTGAGGCTCCTGGTTGTGCGAAAGAATTCAGGTCAAAATAAAGCTGTTTTAGCGGAATGTAGCATGGATTCCAATGAGCTTGTTAAGGAATATTATAGTGGTAAGTCAAACATCGACAATATATATGATGCGATTGCTTAGATTATTAAACAATATTAGAAAAACTCGCTAGGTTGCAGGTAGGCTTCGCTTATCTCTGAGCACGCAAGATGGCTAAACTTCAATGCATGCGCTCTTTAAAATCATTGGTTCAGAACGAGATGGGAACGACAGATGACATTGTCCTCATCATCTCTTGCATAATTCAGCGTCAACAGAGTACGAATCATTTGCTAATGATGCCCGAAGCTTTGAACTTAACTTCAGTTAAACTCCATGAGCTTCTTTTGACGGATGGAGTGCATATCCGTTCCACTGTTGAAAGTTTTTCCAGCATTTGGATTGGGACAAATCCTACCATGTTACTTTAGAACACAATGCAAAATGATTTCAACTAGCGCATGCGAACCTTTCCACACTTTTCCTTAAGTCATTTGATTTACCTAGGTCGTGGTATACTTGGTGTAAGCAGCTGTCGTCTGCGCTACAAATGAGCATGGTCAGCGTCTTGTCACAACTAACAAAGGGAAGAGAAAAGCAACTCGATTCTCCCTTGGCCAACTTTGTTTGTGTTACCCGGCAGATGCACGGAGAGCAAAAGCTGGTGTTTAAGTGAAACGCCGAGTTAACTTACACTAAATACTATAAGCAATATGTTGAGTGCAAAGTGGGCGTCGATCGAATACCTGAGGGCGGTGGAGGTACCATATAGCAAAATAGATAAACATGAAACTATCCCTTTCACACATTTGAGTTCCTAGCTTTACTTGGCCCTATCAGCACCGTGACTTCCGTGTTCACATGAAATTTGAAGAGGGAAAGCAGTCTGAGCTGTTACTGTCTAACTATTATACAGTTTCCCCTCGAGTATTCGGCATGCCCAACTCGCCGTTGTTACGTCCATAAAGGAGTCAAAGAGTGAAAAACTGAGCTGTTATCTCCATTCTCCTTATGCTAAACATAAATCCTAATCGACCTCGAAACATGAAATTTTCAAATGTTGTTTATGTTGAAATTAAAAAATAACATATTTCAAAAAAGTGGAAGCAAACAAAACCTGTGCAAATGCGTTTACGTCTTAATGACTATTGTTCAACAGTAAACATTAGCATGCGTAGACCCTCATTAACAGCGTTCTATTTTCCTCCACATTTCTTGCCTTCTCCATTGCTCATGGGCATTATTAGCTACATGTTAAGTGATGACGTAAATTGCTTTATGTGTAAACTACACTAGTTCTGTGTGAGATGAATGTCAAGCCATGCCGAAGCCAGTCCCCGAGCTTCCAAGAGTTTTAATCGAATTATTGCAAGAACAGTTTTACCTTGCAGAACTTATGTTTCAATGCTGATTTAGCAATAAACTAATTATAAATGAGAATCTTTGAAAGAAAAGAAAGAACCAATTGCACTTGAAACCCGTTATAATCGGAACTGCTTAGGAAAATATTTATAACATCCTGAAGAAGTACAAGCCTAAGTCCGTTCTTTCACTAACTTGACAACTTTCCACTGCATCACAATATTAGCAATTAAGCCTATTTATTTAGTATTGTACGGGATCATGAAGCTTACCTAATACCTTAAATTTACGGTTCTTGTCATCAGTTTTATCAAAATTTGCGAGATGCAGTATGTATTGATTTATGCTTTTAACGTTTGCGAGAACACTGGGTTGCACACCCCACCAAGGGATTTTTGGGTGCAGCCCTTAGGAGATGGGTGCATCCGTTTGAAATATATTCCGAATTTTCGCCGACGGTCCACAAAAGAGTATTAAGCGCAATCGCGTCTGTGCCGGTACAGGCCAACAATTTGTTCCCATGTCAAATGGCCAGGTCTTAATAAACGAATCGCTCGTTCCTTTGCATCAAAATGCACTAAGCGCCGTTAGGTATCTATCTAGGATTTGAGGACGTCATTTTGAAGCGTATTGTGACTACTCCAAACATGAATGCACACCGGCGTGATGGACTGGATTGTTGCAAGCAAAGTGTCGGCCACACGCTTGTGTACCAATTGTTCTTTTCGGGCCGGCACATTATGTTGCATATCGCTGTATTTATATTCGTTCGATCTGAAATAACGGGTAAAATCACTCGAAGTAATTCTTTTTAAAACCATACCAGTACACACTATAATTATCGGTAAATTTTTTTCCGTGCTGTGTCGCTGGATGACCAAGAGAATAATCTGGTTTTTTCCGTATGCTGAACCCAATTTGTGGCCGCATTCTATAGAGCATTAAAACAGTGTTAAAAATTTCTTCACTCATCGAAGTCAAACGTTGTGTAAAGCAGCTAGATAATAACTTAGTTTACCTCATAGAAAACGGCTCTCAGTCTCCACCTCGGGGTGCTCCTTATCCCATCCACGAAGTTTAATCAATCGGGTGATCTTCCTCGCCGGCGTACTGCCACGGTTGGTCGGTGCTCCAGATGAAAACCTAATAGGTACACTTTACAACCACCTCAGAAGTACATTAACCGTCGGCACCGAGAGACCGACTGAGACCCATCCAGGGTAAGTCATTCTAACCTGTCCTAACATTCGCTCGGCGGTGGCACGGACTGGTATGAATCAGGTTTAAGGCATATGTAGCTATTGTACCAACGTTTCCAAGTGTGTATTCCTTGTTCCAACTGTTGTAGCATACCCCATGCGCAGTGCGGCATCATGAAACTAACAGTGGCGGGCTGATGCAACAGCAATCTAGACCCTTTCTTGTTCTGTGTGGAAAGCACATCTGTCCCACTTATAAAAAGCACGCTTTTATTACATCAGAAATGCACCAACTACTATTCAAGGTTCCGGAATTGTAGACCACAAACAGCACGACAGTTGGCATGAGCATTGCGGATTATGCAACTCAGGCAACTCCAGTAGGCGTTGCTCCAAGCCGATGACAATAGGATAGCAGCTACTTGTGCCAAATCACACGAGTAATCCAAAAGATCTACCACCTCTCTAATCACGTATAGTACTTTGCAAAATCGCGAGTAGGATTGCATAGTAGGAAAGCATGGCGCGAGTGAAATTTGGGTTACGGTTTCTGCTAAAATGTGTGGATACTTAAAACTAGACGCATCCCCAAATGTATCGGAAAATAAGTCAAGTCAAATCAAGTTAAGTCAAGAAATTGCTTTATGCAACCTGCATTGGTAACTAGTCAGCTACAACACACGCGATCTCGACAATGTACTAAAAAAGCAAAACAATGGCAAAACAATATGACAAAGAAGGGGTAGATAAGGACAAGAATTACAATCAAGTTGAACGTCGTCTGGATAAGTTAAAGATGACAGAGTTGGGTTCTCGTAAAAGATGCGAGAGTTAAGGGATTACTGACGAGCGGTAAGCTTGTGTGCGGGCATATATTAGCTCGTACTTCTGCCTAGTAGAGAAACTTGATAAACATTCAGGTAAGGCAGTATGTAGGGGATGACTTGTATGGGTCAGTATCTTAAGGTCAGCTTTTTACAAGACCTGGTGTGTAGAAATATGTTTTGGAAAAGTAGATATGAGCACACTGCTACATCGGGCTAAGTACTTTATGATCTGACAATTAAATCAAAATCCTTACTCAAAAGATTGGGAAAGGTTATAGGGTTACAGTACGCCCAATGGGGAAGTATGCAGGCATTGACAAAGCGAACGATCAACACACGAGGAACGCAGCAGCCTCTGAGATTAGAGGCATAGAACGACAGTCTTCTGATTATTGTGACCGTTTCCGTTACTTAAAGTGTCCATGATAAATCGTAACTCAACGTCACACTCAGATATTTTATTGATGTGGAAGACTGTAATCAATGTGTAGCTTGTTGCACAGTATAAGGAGCTCCTCGTCCCTGGGTCCCTTGTGTCAAAAAAGGGAATGTCATGGAACCTTGAAGCATTAAGAGACAGATCACTGGGATTAGATTATCCATTAAGGTCGTTTAGAAACGCATCTACTCTACATGAACAATCTGCGCTTTGGTGATTGATTCCCAGGACGATATCATCCGCATGTTTTATCAGAGACGTTTCCGTTGGAGCTGGCATAGAACTGACATAAGTAGAAAAGAGAAAACGCGACAGAATTGTTCACTGAAAGACACCTGCGTTGGTGAGTAGTGGGGAGGAACATCCAAAACTGAGTCGGGTGATTTGAGTGCGTGCAGCAAATTAATCACGCAGTAAATGGACAATGGAGGGATGTACTTCTCGAGTAAATAGATCTTCTAGCAGTAATTCGCGGTTTGCAAAGCCAAATTCATCGTTGTACTCAAAAAAACACATCCGAGTTGCTTTATTCCTATTGTCAAGCGATGACTGTACAAAGTGAGAGAGGTAGGCCACAGCATCTAGGGTAGACCTCGAACTATGATAGGCCAACTGGAGGGTCCTTAAACCTTATTCTGGACGGCATCATTTCGAGAGTGATTTTCGCCAGAGCCTTCAAAACAACGGTATCTCATGCTGTAGGTCGATATTTGTTGTTTTTTTGACACTGGTGTAATATTGACACTTCTTCAACAGTCGGTTATTTTGTGTTGCTGCGTGCACATTTTGTATATACTCGCAAGAAGTTTTGCCAAACTATCAGCACATTCTTTGATTAAGATAGGAGATAGCATGTCCGGCCCACTAGCTTGACCGGAATGTAGATGTTTCAGTAGATTATTTACAGTTGCACTGTCAGCGGGAGGCAACATTTCAGCAGACCCAAGAACTTGGGCACAGAAGACTTAGGATCTTTAGTAGTATTACACTTGCAGAACACCTGATTCAATTGCTCTAGTTCTACCCCAAATTAGGGTGAATGTCGAGTAACTTCGCTAAACCATTTCAACATCCTCCAGAGTTCCCGACAACTGCCGTTCCCAAACACAGGCTGGACATTCACTTTGTTAAGACGGGGTAGTTCTTCCTTGATACGACTTGCACGAGATCCTACTGAGGTGCCGTCTTTTTGTTTAAACACTTTCTCCTTAAGTCGGCGTAGCTGCTTCAGGTGACGGGAGAAAAACCTGTCAGCGCGGACGTAAATGGTTTCCAATTTACAACTGATATTAAAACAGAAGGTTAAATAACTTGTCAAATTATCACAATACCTGGATACATCTGGGTCAATGCACCAACTAAATTCCATCGAAGCGAGCATTTCGCGAAGTCTGTCGGGATTTTGTACAGAGCACTGTCTCTACCTGACCATTCTATCACTGCAGCGAGTGATTTTTGGTGGTTGTTCTTGTTATAGATGACAGGTGAAATCTTGATTGTTGACTGATCAGAATTACCGATTTGAGCCCGACTACTTACGGAGAACCACTTTACTTTAGTAACAAACACCAAGTCCAAGGTTGCATTTGACCTTGTGGACACGTCGACGATGTTTCGTAACCCGGGAGTGGTGAGAAAAGTAGTGTCACATTTACTGAAATCTCCGCCGAAGATGCACAGAGAACGTTCGATGTGTTCTATTACAGCAGCACTAACACCAACATAAAAATTTTCAGCTTAAGTTTTGAGGCAGGTGGGAGTTATGTAGATGTTAGCCAACAATAATGAGCCGTAGTCCTTCAAACACCTCGGCTTTAATTGTATGACTGAACAATTGATAAAGTGCGAGAAGCAAAACTTTTTGTTGCAATACACCAAGACGGATTGGTGTAAATAAGTACTTCACCACCTCGGTTTCGGTACCTGCATAGGCTATCAAACCGATAACAAATAAATTCTCAAACGGATACGACTGCATCATCCACTACTTCATGCAGCCAAGCTTTTGCAACATAATGATTCCAAGCTGCAATACTCTTGCGAAAATAATGTTTGAAAGTTTATTTAATTTCCCCATGAGCCAAAGGAGGTTGATACTAAGCAATACTGTGAGGCTCTCTCAATTTTTTCCTTCGAAGTGCAACTCTCCAACTAAAACGTTTTTTCTAACAGAACTGTTACACTTCTTATGAATTTATTTCAGCTTGTTTCTGATGACCCTATCGTTCGAAAATGCACGAGTTACAAGCGTAGCAAAACGCAGCGAGTTTAAACTATCGCGAGAGTAGATTTGCATCGCGGCACGAGTAATGATTTAAAACAAGAACGGAAACAACAGTATGTAAGATGTGAGAACGTGTATGTTGCTAAACTCCAAAGAGAGGAATCGTTGATCGAGACCAAATTTGAACGCCCCGCGTATTTATTGTGCGTTGTTCTTATGGTGCAAGTATTACAGGTATTCTGCGGAACACCACCGCTTATGTCATACACTAAACGTAACAACCTGTAGTAGAATAAGAGACAAGAACTTTTGCTGCCTGTACTGTACTCCAATTTCCCAGAATCATGATCAACGCCACTTAGAGGCATGGAAATCGAAGACCTCAAGCAGTTGGTGGTACGCATTAATTTGTTTATTGTTGCCGTTAAATCTGCTAACGTAGAGAGGGTCACGCAGCACCCCAACTCCACGCATCACAGAATCAATGAGTATCGTGTTATCTCGAACTGCATGATCGTAGTAGAATCACTTCTGCTATCGATAACTCGACGTAAAATAAGCACCGCTCTATCCTTAACATAATGGATACCCCTTGTGGCTTGAATTACCGAAGTGAGATCAGCTTGGAAAAGCACTAACACAAAATTTATACATATGTATCCCTTTTCACGGACCTTTGAACGTGAAGCATGTGATAAGCATGAACTGACAACTCATGTTAAGCAACAACTTTGTTTCTTTGGTGCATCAGTTTGTGAATGATGTGTTGGCGAATTCGATGTCACGGCTTTGAACAACACCGAACCACAAGGAAATGGCCTTAGGTAAAGGATGATTACCCCTCATTAAATCAACTAGAAACAAGGCTACGGAAAAGCTGGTGCATGGTTTGATGCACACTATCATCTGGGCTTCAGCAAAAGACGAAGAGTTATATGCTCCCATAAATGACGTATGTCTCAAAGAACCCACCTCGATAGAATTTGACTTGAACGTTTCACCAACAGGTTGTCTTGCATGCCCATACAACCTAGTAATGAAATTGTTGACTAGACTACTAACCCTGCAAATGAAATGTTACATTTGGGGTTAATTAGGAAGCAAGTGAATCGACTCTGAACAAGTTGACCATTATCCACTGAAAAATGAGCATCCTTCGGCAAAATTCTGGTTGGCAAGACCTCGCGTTTGAATTGCGCAATCAACGACATAATCCTGCAATCCGAGAAACCTTCACCTATGCAGAATAACGCTTTAGGGTTTCTTAGTAGGCATACCGAAATTCCAAAGCGTCAGGTCGAGAAGAGTTAGAAACTTATTTATATTCCTGAAATTTTGCATCATCAAGACGTTACTGATGCTGTGGTCCAGATATCAAGATTGGCATGACTGTCCGAACAAGGGTTCTGACCTAGATCTGTAGTCTTTGATAGTTGATTATCCGGAATATCATGTTGTCGACTTACTCCGATTAGGATACTATGACACATGCATCGTAGTTGTCGTTTATCGGGCACAATCACGTTCAAAATTGGCTTCTGACTTAAGAGTTGACCCGAGCAGTAGAATGTGTTGCAGGCAGACCCACATATTGCGGGATTTCAATGCACAAAGTTTAAAGATATCGGCATCGCCGATGAACTGTTCTATTTCGTAAAATTCGTTGGTTTCCGAAACGCATTTGGAAGAGATGTTTTGACAACAATATAACGAACACCATTTCTTCAGAATTATTCGCAGTACTCTAGATTAATAAGGTAGAAGAATATTTACATGCAGTTACCATCAGCATCACGCTCTATAAATGTAAGGCTAATTGTCAACACCAGTATCTGTCCAATTCGGACTATATTTTAGTTTAGCTGGCACATTTGTAAGTATTTATTCATAGTTTCATTTTATCGTTCGACGTCAATCAAGTCCGATATCTACCGATTGTGCTACAACGTAAATGCAGTGCCAAATAACAAGAGCGCTAAGCTATTCAATAAAGTTTCAATGCAGCAGTCATTCATAGGCAGGAGTTACAGAAAATTAGCCGAGATTTTCCTCTCAAAAACTACGAAAACTGAAGACCAAGTGTGAGAAAAAGCGGGTTTGATTGAATTAAGCATAGATAACCAATGGTTTGTACTATAAGCAAGTTGTGATATATATGCAAAAATACATGTTTTTATAGCATTATCGTTGTTGCGTTACAAGTTTTCTCCTTATTCATGCTATGATTTTTATTTTCTTGGATCTGAAAAATTCCCATTTATTCAACAACAACAGAGCACCGAATGTAAACAATTGTTTTAGCACACGTTCTTGTGCATTTATTCCGAGCAACTAAAGCTTATCACAGGTTTATTATATATTGCCATCCGTTTGCGCTGTATTTTCCAAAAGAAAGGTAAGTTTAAGTCTCAAAGCTTATGGCAAACATCCTAAAACCCTTTGATTTTAGGTGATGCAACACTCGTTACAATATAATTAATGATAACGGTGCAAGGCTGCCATTAAGACGATGGATAAATAGTGTCAACCGCACTGGATCCGGTCCGCGGGCGTTAAGACAACATGTTAAATGGCAATTAATCGACAAATGTTGCTTCCTCTTACCCATATCCCTTCGTTCCTATCCGACACAATTTCCCCTGCTCTTCGGAAGATGTCTTTTCAGATCAGCCTCTTACTAAGTAATTAAGAAATAAGGATCCAGTTATCTACAACTGTTTATTTGGTGTTGCGGCACGAAAAGTGTATTACATCAGTCTTTTATAGCTGGACACTGAAAAGCATGTAACGCCTGACCCGCGGAATATTACGCGCACAAACCTTACTATTTCACTTTTCACCACCATCATGGCACCGGAGTTAAGTTTACCTTTTTCCACGCATTATAACTTAAAGATGCCGAAGCACTTGAGTTCCGATTTCGTTCACAAGATGCACCGTCCTTATCGTATTGAATAACCACATGCAACTTAAGCTGCAATAAGGATTATCGAGCAAAAAGAAGCACAAATGACGTCTGGTAATCTGCCCACTAAAGTCATCATGTTTCTACTAGAAGGAATTCTTTGCACTTAGTTAATATCTAGGTAGTTAACGTCTGGTTGTACTTCCTACGTCTTAAGTAAAGCTTTACCCAGGGGTTGTTCCTATAACTGCCAACTAGTGTGCCCTGTCATGCTGATATTATAATTTTTACAATATCCAATTAATATTATGCAACCTTCGTTGTCATTAATTCCTGTGCTCAGTTTGAGCAACATGACGGGTCTCACCAGTTGGGAAGTGGTAATTTGGTGTGGTGCTCGAAAATCTGCTCCAAGAACATTTGGATTACTGCTTCCGATGGATGTCACCCTTGGCCTGGTTTTCTAATTGCAACTCATGCACGCTCGTTTTAGGACAGATGTTCAAAATCCACTCATAATCCGACAATTATAATCGTATCTGTGCTCCATTTGTGAATATCGTTGAAATGCCAAATAAATTATACCATCTTTATGATGCAACCGTTAGGTAGCTCTAAGAATGTCTTCCTTTGAGCTGTTAATGCACCGATAAACCCTTTTATATTTAACGTCTCTATCGCTAGTGTGATTGTACCGTGTCGGTAAACTTAAAAGGATACTGGTAACAATGGATTTGCTTACTTCAATAATTAACTCGCTGCCATATTATTAGATTGTTCTTTCAATATCGTGCCTATTTCATTTTATCAGAAGCAAATATTTATAGTTGAATGTTATATGTTGTGCAAACATTTGGATGCAATAGAAATGTCCAGTGGTATAACGTTAACACTTAACTGAGAAATAGGCTAAAGGTTATGGCATGCTGCTCTCCGACTGTCACAAGCAATGTGCTATTAATTGTGGCTCCTGCATGAGTGAATCCCCATTCACAGAATATAAACTACTGAACTATCTAGACAAATGTACACGGATACTTGAAGTTGAATTATCTTTTTGTGATGAGAATTTGCTTCTATTCATCAATAAGTAACGGATTAACAGTTTAGAACAAGTCAATCGGCTTGTATTTGGTGGGGTAACTATCTAATATTGGTGAATAAACGGAGTTTGTGTTTTATGTATCCTACTTTACTCCCATCGAAAATAGAGGGATTTGAATGGCCTCTAATACCGAACCATAGGAATGGTTATTCTTTAGATGCGATGATTAACGCCGATTCATTAATGCAGCTTGAAAATGTTTCATGAGTAACCATATACTGAAAACAACCGTTCCTGGGTTAAGGAAGCTTGGTCAGTTTTTAAAGAGTTTGTATGAATGCACAAATAAAGTCGGTAAGTTGTGCTAATTGGTGAATTGCGTCCCTGACGCGGAGTTTTTCATGAAAACTTATTTTTTATTGCAGAAAGTGCTGCTTATTAGAACATTTGTTATGAACACGTGCACTGGCAAATGTGGCATAGAAGAAAGTAGAGCCTCTACTCGGTTTACTGGAGCTCAACCGACACGTTGCTTAACAAAAGCAATGGCCTGCAGTGTGATACCTTTTGACTTTGCGTAGGTTATCGTGCCAAATTTTAGCATCAGTATTCAAATGGTGACCATCAGGTGGCGGATTGCAGGAGCGTCGGTCGACTTTCCATTGTTTTGAGTTATTGCGGATAGTAAGTAAAATAATGCCTCAAAAAATATCATAACATTGTAAAATAAGTGTTTGCGGTTTACATTATTAGCTAAAGCGCACGATAAGCAACTAAAGTTGCAATATTCGAAAACTGACAAGGTTATGGCATAGTGATGAACCAAGTTATAATCTTTTAGCGTTCAAACTAATTATTACAGTTGATAATGTCAACTCGTTATTCTCACGTCTGTCCTCCTTGAGTAATAAATACACCTTGTTTCTTTCGGTGTAATTGCATGGTCTAGAAGCTTTAACTGGCATACTGCGCAAGCTGACTTAAACATGTTTTTAGATTCAACTCCCTTTCTATCTGCTTAGCTGACATACATTCATTAGCACTACCTTTACACGAGGGTCTCACCATACACGAGATTGCGGAGAACGGGCAGGCGTACATCTTAGTAGCCAATGTGCATTGTATGTGGACCAACTTACTTGTGGAACTGTCACGCAGAATTCGGGAAGTGATAATGTTGCCGCATTGCTGGAAGAGTTTCTCCAGCTCCTTCTCTGTCATAGTTTTGGGCAATCCACATATGTACAAGTTGGCTCCCTTGATTGATTCGCAGCTCGGTCGGGCCAGCGAAACCTATAATAATTGACAAAGTAAGCTTATTTAATGAGTTTATTCAGCACTAATAATTCCGGATGACAGTTACAATGCTAGTAGCAAACCAAATAATATTCCACCAAAGCATGTATTTAGTTTTTGACTGAACTAAAAAAGTATATGGGCCGATCCGTGGAGGCAAAGAAATCAGTTGCTACAAAAGCAACAAAAAAACAACAAAATTAAATGTTATTAAAATCAATGCATGCTTGACTACTTGAAAACACATTGGGCTTTTGAAAAATAAATAATGTCGAATTGCCTTGGAAATGCAAAACCATAACTTATGCGGTTGAAAGTAAGCAAAAAATAAAAGCAGCATCCGAACAAAATTTGTAAAACCTTGCAACTTAGATTGTAACCAACGTGAAGCTTTGTAAGGGTAACGTGAGGTGTATTTTGTATATTTATTTAAATGGACTCTGAAACAAGCCATGCGGATGTCTTATCCCGTTTAATTTAATGTCACACATAGGCGTCTGCCCAGTAAATACTATACTTTAATTGTGCCATGTAGCTCTGTATAAATTCCGAGATATCTCATTAAGGACATATTTTATACGTTGAGTTGCTGTGCTGTGGCCGGAGATTTCATGTATGTAAGACAGAATTTTGCCTAATACTATCTCTAGTCTACTTTGAGCCATGTAAATTTATGCATATCCAATCACTGATCAGCAGCACATTCAACATTGGATTACTTCAAATATCGCGTTTTATGGTCGGGTGATTAACTAGAGATGCCATATTTGATAGCGTGTTCCAACAGTCATGTTTTCTATGTTTGGGTTAACGGATGCAAAATCAAATTATGCCAAATAATCACCATCAGTTTGTGAAGTACGGAAGCAATTCACTTCTAAGTATGTGTACACACGCTGAAACAGTGATCTTTTTAGCTTTTTATCTACACAATATGCTGAATGTGCTTGTAACAAGCATTTGAAAACAACCAAACGAAAATGCATGTTGTTTGCTTTTTTGGCTAACACTTTTTAAATTTTAAAACATTAACCTAGCAAACTTAACTTTTACCATCCATGAAACAGCAGCAATGTATCTTACTATTTTGCAAATGAAAATCTTTAATTTAGCTTGTGCATGCAATAGTTATCTACAGTAAAATGAATGAAACGAAAGATTTAACAGAAAAGCTGACAACACATGCTAAGGTGTAGAGTAAGATTTACCATTTTCAGTGTTCTGCTAAATAAAAAAGTTAGTAATAAAGTCGAATTAAATAGTGGTTAGGTGATTAGATACAGGTAAACTTTTCAATCCAGGATGATGTGCTTGGTAGTAGGTTTTCTAATGAAATAAAATAATTAAAGGACAAGGCCTATGAAGCTCAATAATTGTCGACGTCACGATTCACTCCATATATAACAAGTGCATGCTTGAATCTGAACCATTGTACGGATAAATTTTTTACTAATGTTTATAATTTTGACCACATAATAAAGCTAAACGTTCAGCACTATCTTATTTGTATACGCAGCATGCATACATGCAGTGTGCAGAACAATATATTGAGATAAATTCAGAACCGTTGGAACTGGTATACAGAATTCAGTTCTGTCTAAACAATTGATGTCGCGGCTTTCTGAGCTTCCTGAGCGGTAAGTATAATTTAAAATTAATGGTTTTATTTGCGTATTTTACAATACTTATATCGTAGAAATTAGACTTAAATTTTGTGTATAATTATGTGCATTGCAAGTTAAAACATTTTAAATCATTAACAACACACGGTCGTTGATGTTAGACGGTAGAACTTAGTGACATCCACAGGTAAGCTAAACGTTTGTCAATAATTTGGCAAGCATAAGTTAAACTTCCTTTAGAAACGACATAAAGCATAGGATCTGCAGTTTTTGATCTGCATTGATTTTGCGAATACACTCGATCGTCTAGATAATCTGATTCTCCTTTTCTAGCTCCAATATTACGGTATCGGTGGCCCTATCTTTAGCTGCATAGCCAAATTTTTCCTTCAACGATTATTGGTCTGAGCCTGTAGCTTCTCTGACCACATACGATTCAAACGTAGTGTGTTCAGGCCAACTTCTAGGACCAAATTGATTTTGGAATTTATTACTGACCTCACACAAGCAATTGCTACAAATTGTCCACATTTTGTCAAAGACAGCAGGAGTTGGCGCAGAACTTATCCCGATGCCATCGGTATGTGCTTCAGTGTATCCTAATTGTGCTACATCAATCTTCAAAATTAAATCTACTGCAGTTTCCCATGAGCAAATGCAAAGTACATTTCACATGACATTGGGGTACCTACTCATACATGCTCGGAACGCAACTACTGCAGCGACTTCCATCGAACGCGAACTAGAGCTGTTGGTCCAACATAAACGTTGTTGTTCCCAGCAATCCAAAATCGCCTCGTAAGCATGCAGTCACCACCTCAGGCTGTTGCGACGGGCGTTCGGACAGATGCTCAGTGCGTACTTTTGTCTTCATATAGAGTACGCAATTCAACCTGGCAACAATGTTTAAAGCACATCCTCAATGTACTCGTCCATCCTCCCCGTTTGGCGTTCAAATACATCATTAGAATGCGCTATCTACCGTAAAAGCGGAGGTTGAAACGCACGGGAATATTCAGCGGACAGTATCGTCGATTCCTGGAGGACCTGGTAGTTGTTTATTGATGTTGAGCAATTCAAATCATGCATGCCGTTATTTGGGATGTCATTACATGGGATTACCAGAACAGTATAGCTGTGTGGATTGCCCTGGAAATTGTTTTCAATTCGTGTATGTCCCCAGTGGAATGTCGTCCACAAATCGGTCGTCTCTGCGTCTACACTAGCCATTCTTAAAAGTCGGTTAGAGACGCATTCGGCCACTTACATTTTCATACCTAACATTATCTTTCCGTCCTACTCCCGTAAAAGCATTGAATATATTAGTTGTCGCTTATTGGATCTATGAAACTACGCCATGAAAGGCCATTGCATTAAAAACGACAGTAAAGTGTTAAATACCATTTTTCACAAGCGCTTTTCTATAATCTACCAGACAACCCAAGGGGGCAAGTAAAGCAGTGCTTTCTAATTCATATAAACTCATTAGTAATTGATCATTGTGGGTGATTTTGTGCTACCTAGACATTTTAGAGAAAGGTTGTGTGTTGCAGATGAAGAAAGTAAATGAATTCCGATTAACACAGCTCGTTAGAACTGTGATTGCATTATTTTATCGCATATTCCTGCATTAACAACAGTGCTTGGTGAAGGACGAAATTGCGATTCTAGGTTACGCGATAGAAAAAAAGCCAAAAAGAAACTATGCATTCATGTTATTAACCTTGATAATCTTGTTTTGCACGCGAGTCCGGTTTAGTAGTTTGATGGCACGTGTAGCGTCCTTGGGAGAAGTGTAATTCACAAATCCATACCCAAGACTCTGACCTGTACGAAAATGAATTGAAATCAGGTTAAGTTAATTAGTTCCAAAATACACTATCCAAGAAAAGAACAAATAAATAAAATAAAGTGTTGAATCTATACACTTTATTTATAATTCTGCGTTTACTATTATATATAAGACAAACTAAGAATCATTCGTACGCCCAATACTATCCGTCCGAATGTCTATATTATAAACATGATATGTGTTAACGTGACTCTTTCTAGCTGCATTTCTCCGCTTGTTAGAATTTGGAAATTTCTGTAGTCTTGATCCACTTCTGATTCTAAATGTTTCGATCATAAATAATTGTCATATCTGTGTATTTTTGCAGATCTTTCTATTGCCTTATACTCCACAACTAGTCGCCACCTTGGTCTTGGATTTTCCGTAATCCCGAAACAACACCTTGCAGTGCCTGTTTCAAGGCTGCTAAAAATCGAGCAGCTGCACTCACAAGTGTTTATGGCACCTTAAGTTCCACATTGCATGCGTTCTACTACCGCTGGAGCATTTTCGGTGTTTCCGTGGAATCCAAGGTTGGTGGATTTAAACTGTTTTCAAGGCTTGCAGCAGTGTGATGCAGTCGAAAGTAGAAAAGAAGCAAAACATTCCTTGTGGTCTGAATTACTTCGTTGTGAGAATCCTCGTGTGTTATATCCAACAAACTAACCGGATGCGCCTCCAAGTTGCAGATTTGATTTCCTGTTTTGTAAACTCACAAGCACGAAGTCCTGACGTTGCGGGCAACCCAGATTACTTGTGTTATGTCACACAGGCATAGCTATCCCGGGTTGTGAAAGCCTGTGTACTGAAGACAACTAGATATTGCAAGAAAGTAATGCAGCTAATTGATAAGATTGTTAACTCTGTAAATCAACAACAGGCCAACCCACCTGAAGCTAGGTAAAATCCCCGTCTTTCAATACTGATCTTAACCGACTAGGGGTGTCTTAACGTTGTGAACTTCCAAACTCCTAAGTCCAGTCTTCTGCCTCACCAGATGCGATACGATCATGAAGTCTGTTACAGGGAGCCTAATTGATAGACAATTATACTTGGGTGCGGACAGGTTAAAAGTGAGGCGAATTTCCTGTCTTGTAAAGAAGTATAATCAGTAAAGCCAGCCAATAAAAAGTACTTTGTGAACGGCTCCAGTCCGAGATTGATCTGGTGCAATATAACTAAGCTGAAGGGTTTGAAGATCCATGGAAGTCAGGACCTGGATCCTGAAGGTAAAGCACTGCGAAGGTCTACTATCATCGAGATGAATAGATATAACGGTGCTGGAGAAATAAATATTAGTAGTTTAAAATTTTGGGTCGCTTCCAAGATTCTACAAACGAGACAAATAGATTGTCTTTACTTCAATCACGCCCGAAAGGGTACCCGCTATGGCTTGGGTGTAGCCTATCAAAGTTTCAAACACCCGGCTTATTGGACTTTTGCCTCAGAGTTGAGAGGACAGTGTTTTCGGCGGCATTTATCTGGCTACGTTGGCAGAGGTTTTGTTAGCACGTTTTTCGTGGTCAAGGCTGTTGGAATTTTGATTTTTCTTCGGCTGGGCTAGAATTGCTGCGGAGAAATTCCTGGGTGGTTAATTCGGAATAGCGAAAAAGGGAAGATCTAACACAAAGTCTTTGCATTTTCACGTACAAGTTCAATGAACTACGTCGTTTAGTCGTATTTGAGCGATCAAACGTAGTAGGACTTGGAGAGGCGGTTGTATTCTGTGGTGATTGCCTGGGAAATCAAGCTAACTGGCTACCCACGCTTTTGCCCTTAAGATTATTAACTGCCGGCGGTGGCTTCATGCTTTAAATCAAATCTTACCTGTCTGTAAGGCATATGTGAGGGTACAAAAACCACGATGGCCTGCGTGAGTATTTGTGTTGCTAGATCCATTTCAGTGACGGAGAGCTGCTCGTGGATTAATTTTATGATAGTCTCCAGAACCGGTGTTTACATTAGCTACCTCAGCTTCGAAACTAAATTAGGTGCCCTTGTTTGCTACTCACAGCGACTTCCAATGTCATCGAGAACAATGGTTTTAAGTCTAACTTATGTCCGAAGATTGTGAGGTCAAATAAAATTTCATGCAAGTAGTACTTGTGGGCGAAACAACACAACACTTATGCCAACCGACAAATATATAGTCGCACTCAACTCCGTCGTGTCTAGACGTGATGTTAACAATCCGTAAAGATGTTTGTTGACGTTCGGATCTTAGACCACCTAGCAGAAAGCAACCATACAATTCTCGCAGTTAGCACGGATCTACCTTTGCCACATTCACGCCAGCCGATGCCAGCTTACAACCACGGTAAGGCTAAAGTTGACAGTCTGACGTGAGCATCGAGCTATGTAGTTGGGTTTTTGCCACAAGCTACACCTGTTGGCAAACTTTGGGCTGTTATAAAGAAGTAGTGATATTACTGTGTTCGTGGTCTATACCAATGCGGTGTCAGTATGTTGGACCGGTCAGAAGAATGGCATAATAAACCAACGGCAGCGAAACATGTAGGAGAAGTTATTCCTCTCCTACTTTCCCAAAGACTACATGGGGTAGTGAAATATTTTAAACATTGCAACCACCAACAAGCACTGGCATTCTAAAGAGCAGCTAACAACCGCCGACGAGAATCTTTGCTTGCGTAAATCGCTGCCCCAATTCGGTAGCTCATCTAATAGTTCTAGGGATCTCGAACTGATGGCACATAACCTCCAGCACTAAGCATGCGTCCTCGTTAGCGGAACATGTCGCTTCCATGTTTGCAAATGACCCAGTGTCTGTACCTTGTTAAGTATGTACCACCGTTACTGAACTCCACATACTGACTTGCGGTTTCAAATCTGCCACACATGACAAACTTCACTCACTCATTCTCATGGCTCTATCGGTTATCCTCGCACATAGCATAGCCAACTTGTTGACAGCTCACTGTCCGAAGGTTCTTCGTCGAGTGACGTGAAATTCTGAGTAGCCAAGCCGATTATAAAAGGCGGTGTTCCTAGCAAAGTAGATAACTATGGGCCAACGTTCTGACGTCCGTTTTGTTCAAGGTTGCCAAGAACTTCTTCAAGAATGGTTCACTTCAGCTGCTCCGATCAAAACATTTACTAACACACGCACAGCGTGGTTTTATGCTATGCCGCTCATGCATTAACAACCTGCTCGTGATGATCGATGAATGGTTGTAGGCAGTGAACCAGGAGAAGCAAATCGACGTAATATACATCGATTTCAGTAAAGCTTTAGACGAGCTGAGAGTGTACCGTTTTAGTGGAGTACTGCACCAGTGGAGCCAGGACTTTCTCATTTGGCGAAATTGAAGTGTACACGTAATTACCATCTAACTGACTGTTATCCCCTTACTAGCAAAGTAGCCAAAGGTAGGATGCTGGTACCCAATCTGTCCGCGGTCCACTTTAAAGATCTGCCTTAAATTTTTAGCAACCGTGTGCTTAGATTGCGAATGACCTGAAGAGCTGGATACTAATAAGCGTCACAAATGACTACGACCTGCTTCAGTTAGATTTCAGCCTCCTCTGCATGTGGTTAGCAGGGGTCCTACTCTAAATCGACCCAAGCAATGCTGTATCCATGAACCTAGGGAAGGATAGGGATGGCCGAATTAACACTGCTGACGGCCAACCGATACATCTCACGCCTTCCATGCAAGAAGTAGATGTACTCCCACGCTGCGATCTGAGGTCCATCGACAACACTAACAGAATATAAAATATCGGACTGCGTATCCTTTAGGCGCTCAAACGCAGCTTTTTACTTGGTCTGCAGAGGTCGTTACTGTTCTCTTTTGTTTTGACGCTAGACCAGTACTAGAATACGATTCGTCTGACTACAGTCAAACTACCAAAGTCGATGCTTAGAAGATCGAAAGTGACCAGCAATTCGCTACCAGGCTCATTCTTGATATACGAGGATTGCCATTCGTAGACTGTTGCGAGTAACTGGGACTTTAAACATTGTCTTACCATCGGCTCTGAGTCTCTCTGATTGTGATCTACCGCATATTCCATCTCGGTGACCTCTAATTTAAGGTCGCTGCCTAACTCGTAAACGGCTACCCATGATTCGTAGTAATAACATGTAAACGATAAATTTAGTTAGTTAGTCAAAGCACGTATTCATGCAGTTGGTTGACATTTTGAGGTGAAATTCCCGATACTGGATCCCATTAATTTAAGTGCTCTTTTACTGATTTATTCGATGAGGTT
The DNA here is from genome assembly GCA_944474145.2 of Dicrocoelium dendriticum. Taxonomy (NCBI): domain Eukaryota; kingdom Metazoa; phylum Platyhelminthes; class Trematoda; order Plagiorchiida; family Dicrocoeliidae; genus Dicrocoelium; species Dicrocoelium dendriticum. The sequence goes on from OX104060.1 coordinate 47,878,742, forward strand.
GTATGTAAGCTTTGCGCGGCCAAGCGTAGTAAATGCAACGCAGGGTGGAACGTGGTTCCACCTCTGGCAGTTACTTGATCTCGGGTCAAGAGGGCGCACCATTTGCGTCCATCTAATTGTTGCCTATCAACCAGAAATGTGTTTGGAGTATCGCGGTATGAGAATACAGCTGCAATTCACTATCCAGTAGAATTTATTATTGAGACAGCTCACACTCTTTGATTCATGTTTACATCAGCTATAGGTGGATAAACAGCGGAAAAAGCATGTATCCGTTTTTGTCACTTATTCCGTTTTCCTACCCTTATCTTACCGTCTTGTTTGGTTTTTAAAATGCACAATAATATTTTAGCCCGTAATCCGAGGGTAAAAATCATAATTTTTTACACAAAATTCTTCGATTTGTGGAAACAGTTTTGGAGTAATATATGAACCAACCTGATTAACTCATACTCATGAATACATGAGAAAACGTATTCAATCAGTCTGCCAAGAATGTGTCTTGTGCAGCCATGTAGCTTTAAATTCAGAATATGACAAACAATAAAATAACGAGGAGCTAGTCTTAAGTCTCAAGTTTTTTAAATATGTTGGCAGTGCTATTATCACGGAAGTAGAATGTCCACAATTTCTGGATTGGCCAAGATTTTAGCAATAAAATACATGACAAACGAAAGCCAATATTTGAAATAGAAAACCAACTGACAGAGGTAGCGCGCTACGGCTACTGCGCCTATTTATGGGCATGTTTATATAACAACTACCATGTACTGCCTTTTGCTCTGAATATTAGTTGGCGAGCTACGGCCAATAATGTGAGCCCCTGCATAAGCTGCTCGTCGGATTAATGCCAGAGTGACAAGGAAAGAGCTTGGAGAAAATTGTGTTCGGGAAATTTGACACAAACTTAAAATATTTACAAAGATTTTTCATTTGATCAGCCAATCACTTGAGAACGATATGAGTGTCAAGCAATGCCTGGGTAATTTAAGTATTTAGAATCGCAGAAGAACGTCGGCCGGTGAAAACGACATTGCACATACTCAAACCTTGGCGTTACCGAGAGGGTTTATGTGCGACCCGTAGAAGTTGTCGTCTAACTATTCGAAAAGTTGCTGACGAGGTGGGTGTCAGCTAGGATCATGCCATCTACTTTTCGGCAACAAATCTGAGATGCGTCGTGTCAGTGTGGACTTGCTTGTTGAGTTATGACAATGCCCCGGCTCACAAATCGCTCATCACCCGCAGGCATCTATCAAAACATCTAATTCCCATTCTACTTCACCCAATGGTATCACCTGGACCTAGCTCCAGCAGACATATTGCCATTTCTTTCCTTAAAATCCCTCTGAAAGAGTTCGTTTCCAAAATATAGAGGAGATTAAGTACAATGTAATAAAAGACGTGTCTGACATCTCGGAAAATGTCTTCCAAGAAACATTTTAAAGATGGTAGCACGGTAAGGAAGCTACACTGCACTGAAGGGGATTATATAGGGGATAGTGAGTGAAATGTTGTACAGTGATAAGTAGTGTGTTATCCTAAAGTTTGCATTTTTATAAGCTCGATAGTACCATAGGTCCATGCACGAAATTTTTGTTTTGTTCCTTTATCTTGTCAGGCCGAATAAGAAGCAATTGGGCAGGGCTTAATGGAAGGTTTGCATGATTTGGCGTGGTTAGATAATCTAACGTTTATAAGTTCTAATCTTGAAGCGCCACTAGATCTGGATGGCTGTTTTACTTACCTACCAATCAAGTTGATCTCCTTAGTTAAGAGGCCAGAGAAGATCGCTTATTTCCTTTTATATGAACAGATCACATAAGACCACTGCTGTGTGTCACTTCCATGCAATTCACTGACGTAGAAAATTTGCCACATTTACCACTGAATGAAATTTTTTGGTGTTGAGAATTGATTTACTTTTGGCGCTTTCGTCGGAACATTAAGGATTCTTTTAACTTGGAGGAATCTAGAGAGAAGCCGAGAGATTTGGATTATGCTCGGTAGTTATCCAGAAGGGATCGCTTTTTACGGATTGCTCCATAGTTGCGTGATGGACACCCAGGAATGTATTATGCGCACACTCTAGCAAGGTGGCTTTTTAGAGGACAAGGGTTAAGGTAACGTGAATTTACAATTATAGAAAACGAATGTAGCCGCGATAAAACGAGTATTCGGTTTGGGCGAAAAATATGTCTTTCAAAAATCTAGTAAATTTGGTGCACGTGTTCAGATAATCCTTCAGTAGAATCACGACAAAGCTTAAACTACACAGCCGACAGGTTAAGGAACAGCATTTCACGTTTAAGGCAGAGAAAATCTTGCTATCGTCCAGGAAGCAGTTTTCCGTTTATTAATTATATTATTTACTCTTTATTACCTATTAGCGCACCCAAGCGACCCTAGAACTTTGACACGTAACTGTAAGGCTTTTTTAAAAGTGCTGCGGCTATAATCTTTTCAACATGATGCCTAACAATATTCTTCAGAGCCGTTCACGTGCAAGCACTTGGTCAAAATTTCTAGGTTCGTTCATTTGGTAGCTCTACCATTTGTCGATTAGCTTGTTTTGCGTTAGGCATAATAAATACAACGTGGTTAATAATTATGTCCGGAAATCAGAACCCATCCTGATGACGACAGAAGACAGCTTATTCAGTAGATGATTTACCCCAATGAATGCCGATTGTCTCACATTGAAGGACATCCATAGAAGGTGGGTCAATCAAGAGTATTACACCAAGAGATGGTATTTTATAAACTGAGTAAGTTTCAAACACTAACTTTCAGAATTAGTTCATCTGCAACCGTCTTAGTAGGCATGAGGTTGCCGATGACTCTGAAAGGTAACTTGCGCATTTTGCAGATACTAGAAAATTATGATTTTTCAATGCGATGCACAAGTATATGTGGTTGAGGCAGAAAATTTATTGTTGTTTTAATCGACATGCACTTTACGATTTTAAAAGAACTTGAGCCTACACAGTCTCTTGAGAGGCGAGTGTGAGGACTTGCCTACACGAGCGTAAATTGCCTTAAACCGACAGCATGTATCAACATAGAAGTTAGTAGCTTGTTTGGCTTTTACAAATTGCTCGTATATGTCTGCGCCATAGATCAACTAACATGTGGAAGCAGCAATCTTTCGCAATCTCCTCTTATCCTAGGGAAAACACAATGCAAGTGCCTTAACTTCGATCTTTTCAACGGATGAAATCTTTGTAGATTGCCTTGTTATGAACAGCAAAAAATAAATGTTTGACGGCATGAACTGAGCTTCGAAGCCTTACTCGAGTATTGTGAGGAAGCAATTTTACCCCGTATCAAAAATCTTGTCTCGGATTTCCGCTGCCCTGAGATTGCAAAATTCTCTTTAGCCCTACATTTGCAATGTGTATGGTTTCAAACATGCTAAAATCATCAACAAATGTGAAAAAAGTTACTTCCAGGTATTGGAAAGACAGCTAGATACGAGATTTAAAATAGGGGAATTTACTTGAAATTGATCGATAAGTCATTAGTTCAGTGATTTCTAGAAGATCTTCAGTTAACACGCTTGTACTTCAAATTTTCGCCATTGAAAGAATGGTTTAATCAAGCCTTTTGAATCATTATACCATTAGAACGGTATATTACTGGAGTTAAAGCAGAGGTGTGCCGGGATAATGTTGGGAGCGTGAGTGTCGTTGTATCATGGTTTCAGGAAATGAACAGCAAAGGCTAATGTTAAGTTCACACTAAAATGCGCAGCTATCATTCACTTAAGTCTAAATGTCTACGAGAGTTGGTTTAAGGTATTTAAGGGTAGCTTTCATTCGGATTTGCCGATAAAATGGGTCCTTAAGCTGCAAATTACTTTTATTGAGATAGGCAACTTGTGTTGAGTATGTTTTCAGAATCATTTTATTGATTTATCTTCTGCGTACCAGAATCCTTTTTGGTGCTGCTGACAACAATATGTAAATATTCCTTGCTCTCTGAATGTCAAACAGAAAATTTTGCGCACAACCGATTTCAGTTGTGGCTCGTTTGTGAGCAGCTGCATTCGATTACTTGCATGCTATGTTATTGAAATTTTGAACCATCTGCCAAATTAAACATCGTTCAAGACAGAAAATGTAAAAAAGGTTGGCAATGGCAGTAGGATTTTTGACACTTTACGGGCAATTCATCACTCACGTTTAGTAACAATCCAGTGCAAATATATTTTTGCATGCAGCTAGCGTGTTACGGAGGATTGGTAAAGTAAAATCTTTAGTTGTATGTCACAACAACGTTTTAAATTGCAAGCATTATCTGCTCTGAATTTAATTTCAATCTTAATCTTTGGCTAGGGCTTCAATCAAGTTTATTGCAGCTTTAATATTGTTTGGCTGCAATAAGTCTTTAGAAAAAATCGATCCATTAAATTCACGTCTGTTTTGATGGAAACAAAAGATCGCTTTTTGTCTGATGGTTTGAAAGCAGCAGTGTGCACTCAGGCGAACATTATTAGTCGCGATAAAATTCACACACCAAGCGCGCTGAGTTTGAGTTCACGCTCAACCGAGTCACTGCAAATTCAACTGAACACGGGAAAGCAATTTGTTTCCAAAATTTATGCAAGCTACGCCGAATTCGATTTCATCGTTTTAGTTGCATTAGAACGATCGACTGGGATGAGTACCGAAAAAGTTATTGCCAATCGAAGGATGGTGAATTGTAGAAAACTAAAACTCAAAAGCATTTGATTAAAAACCCGAAATACCGTTGAAGTATTAATAGCCCGAACACAGATAGCAGCAAGAGATTTATACAACTTAATAGTTATTGAAGCTATATGTGTTAAAATCACTGAGCCGTTTGCCATACGTCTTAATGGTGCACAATTTTTTGTATTTTCAATTGTACTGCGCTTAACCTGATACCAAGTAAAGAGACTGCACAGCTGCAATTGATTTTGCTATTTTGCACAAATTCAGATGAGTAAACCACAAATAAGTGTTTGTGTATAAGTTAGAAAGCAAATAATTGAATGGTGCATCCTGCGGCGTCAGCATTCTCAAACTGCTGGTTGGTATGACTTTACAGTCAAAGTAAATTTTGCATTAATGAAAAATAATGTACTATATTTATTATGTGTGGAAGCATGTAAATCGGGTGCAGATATCTGGACAACAACCGTGAGTACAATTCGCCAGTTGCTATAATGCTGACAACAGTATACCATGGCGGCGAGCTGCCTTAACTAGGCGGTTATACAAATTAAAGTAAACGCTTGTCATTTCTTCCTCTTTAGGTATGTCCTTGATGGGACATTTTCCGTGTTACACACCCTCCACCTTCAGTGATCGACGAGCTTTGTGCTTGTTCAGATTTTTCACTTAAACTGGAAATTGGACTTGAGCCGAGGGGTTGCCTTACCACTGCGCCACCGTGTGGTTATTGTGACAAGTGTTTCAGGTACGTTGGACAGCTCGAGGTCTCATCTGTGTTCTATCCACGGGGCCACCAAATGACTCACCTATCTGTGAAGGACAGTTGTGCCATGTACCAAACGGCCTAGTCTCAAGGACCGTAGGCCCACATAAACACCAATTTTAGCCGTCGCTTGGATTCACGAGTTCTTAAGCAGGACACCGTGTTTTTATGCCTCTCCCAGTTTAGGTACGCACCGGTACAACTTTATTTTCATGATTCAAGTGATCATTTAATAGAGTATAAACTCTATTTCTGTACCAGCAAGTAACTTTGGGTTGAACAATTTTGTATTTTCTCACTTCATCTTGCTTATCCAAGCGTGAAGCAATCTCGCACAGCATGATTTGCAAAATTCAACTTAAATCTGCTTTTTATGAGCATCACCAACTTTCGTTTGCCACTATTATTAACCATACTACAAGCATGACTTCTGAAGTTATTTGTTAGAATGCCCTTTATCTATGTTTCTACATATGTTGTTAACTGCTTCCGTTGCAAACCAAACCACGTTCTTTGAATGTTGTTTGCTTGGTATTAAATTGTGTTACAGAAATAACGTCTACCCGTAAGTCTGTTCTGATTAAAACGACCTTCTTAACTTGGTGTTGTTACCATAGGTGAAATAGATTGTCCATGGACACCAGATTCGTGCCACTTCCTTTATATCTTATATCAATCTAGTTTGTGTTATTGTTAAAATTTATGTATATTACAGATGATATTATTCTGGCTCAACGACAAGCTTAGAAGAAACATACAAAGAATAAAACCAAGGTTTCCTGCCCCGACTTAAAATTCGACTGAATTTAAGACATTAATGCATTGCAATTAACTTAGTTTGTGTTACGAATTTGGCAAATGATTTAAGTATGCCAGCTATAAATTGATGATTGTTTTATTTATCAGTGTGAGACAACGACAGCAGCTTCTCACTAGTATACCAAGTGAATTTCGGGTATATATTTTTTGATCGGTATTACTGCAGCCTAGGAATTTCTATTTGGCTTCAACATATTCTTCTTGTTTTAAAACATAACGATAGCAGGCTAGTTCGTTTTTCTTGTTTATCTTGACTAGTTATTTACCCTAGTAGCGAATACGGATAATTCAAGTCACCATTTTTGTGATATAATGCTTGTTCCCTGGAGTATGTCGGATTAATTTCTTTTACAAATATATTTTTAATTTTAAGTAAAGTGCCTCAAGCTTATATGCTTTAAATGGAAAGACTAGTCCTTCATGAAGTCTTAATATCTATACTTACCACTTATTTGGTTAATAATTATATGAAAGCGCATGTCATTATGGCGTTTTGCACCTTACGTGTCAACTCTAAGGTAATAAAGGTTTGTCAACAAAATGTAAGTAAAGTAGCAAATTGCTTTGTCCCCAGTATGAAACGGCGGATGTCTGTGTTAGATAACATGTCAAGAGCTTGTGCAAATTGTCCGCTAATTACTAAGCTTTCTAAGCTGTTACGATTGAATCAAATGAATTTCGCTGGGCGTAGAAATAGCATTTCGATACATTTGTATACTTACTCATAAAATGTCCTCATGTAAAACTAACCTACTTAGTCATTTCAATTAAAAGCAACTATTTGGCGATTTAATTCTTCTCAACGTTTTAAGAAAGCCTAAAATGTAAATCTTTGGTTTATATCCTATTGCTTGCCAATTGATTTTGGCCAAGCATACCAGTCACCATGCGACGGCAACAGGATTTAAAAGTTGTAAATACTTGACGTTTACTAAAGCATTTTTAACATAACCAATGGAACTTGGTTTATCGCATAACTTCGCACTTTGCTCACCTTTGCTCAAACCTTACGCTACCTCCTTTTACATGCCCTGTGAGTAACAAAATGTCCATCGAACTTTCAGCCAAACTGAAGGTAGGAAGCGAGTGCTTTAATCAGTTAAGGTACAGGGATACAAAATCTGGATTGCGGATGATCTCTCATCTTTAAATTAGTAGAGCGGTTAGCTATAACGCCCGCAAATCCGCTTTTATTGTCCCCTTACATAACTGAAAACTGTATTGTATTTTTCTTACTCTTTAACATAGGAAGAATTAAACGCCTATTATTCTGGACAAAAGTATACACTAAATCACAATTATTAAGTTAGCAAAAATAAGCCACCGATGACACACCGATAAAACTTTATAACGGTATAAAAGAAGAGAACAACTGATTATACTTGACTTTACTCTTTGGTGGCAAATGGTTATAGGTTGCGGCTAACCGCTGCTCACTAATCAAATATTAAGGGACCTTGGAGTGTTGACAATAAATTCAGGATCAACGTTTCCCTGTAATCCTCTGACAAAGTTAACGATATACAAGCGAGTCAAATTAGTGTCACAATCTTAGATGATCATAAAGTGCCGTGAAGAAAAGGCACTTTGTAACAGACCCGTCGAAGAATTTTTGCTTCTCTTTCACTCTACATAACCGACGTCAATTTCTCGTGATTTATTGAGCTAAACGATGTAAACTTGCAGTTAACGCCCATTTGATGCCATGGTTGCCATGGCTTACTGCGTTTCTGATAGCTGCGCTACCACTGCAATTCACGATTAAATATGACCTAGTTTGAGGAGGAAACTTTGCAGTGCTGTTATCATATCGAATGACTTTTTTATTACAAAAGCAATATTCAAGTTTTTGGGTAACCAGCATGTTTTATGCTTGAAATGTTTAACCGTAAATATAATTTCTGTTGCAAACATTACTTGTAAATTTCGTTTTAAAGAAGAAATGGATGCTTATGAAATCGAAATATAATATTTTAGATTATAAATAACAACTTGTGTAATTAAACCTAAAGTTTGGTGGTGTAATTACTTCCGTTGCTGTGTCCTACACTACAGCAAATCTGGCTTTAAAGCGCTTTCGGTTTTCATTGAATGATTTAGCTATACATCTTGAACCGAGTCAAGAATCCACGTAGCTATTGAGATCAATATAGGCGTACATAGACAATGTATCCCTGCTCACCTAGTCCTTAGTAACCCATCTAATGTAATTTGACAACTTTAAAGAATAAATATGTATACACTTATAAAATTATTTAAGCAAACGGATTAATTTCAGCCGACTTTCATTTTGAATGTCAAATACTGAAATATCTCTTCGACCAATTTGCTGATATGGTCAAATTTACTTCAGCTTTTGCTTATTATCTGATACCTTTGAATTCAAATCGAAACGAACGTTTTCTCTATAAATACTCGTTTTTAACTAATGGCCCTGGAAAACAACCAATATTACTTATCAGTTCGTTCAATCATTGTCTACTTAAATGAGCACCTAGGATAGCAAATGACATAATCACTCTGAGTTAAAAATGTGAAAAAGCCATTTTTCTTTTTCACTTTTGTACCAAGGATGAGAAGGGCGAAAACGCATGTGGCAATACTCACCAGATGTTCGGTCTCTAATTAATTTGCAGCTTGAAATATTTCCAACTGTTGAAAATAATGAACGCATCTCTTCCTGTGACATAGATGGAGGCAAATAGTTGACAATAAGATTTGTCTGATTCGCATCGGTCTCCAAATCATTTTCATCACAAATTTTTTTGAATGATGTTGTCCTTTCTGCTCTCACGGAGGTATTCGAGTTGGAAACTGTATCTTTATGAACTGTCTCCTTATGTTTCTCCAGAAGATGTGCTGCATCAATGCTGTCAATATCCGATTCGCCATTGGTAATGCATGGCTGCACATGGGCTGCCATATAATGGTATATTATCTTTCCGAATACCTGCAATTATGAACAATAATGGGCAATAAATTAGTTCCATAAAATCGGTAAACTTCTGAAGCTTAAACTGCTTAACAAAATGCCCCAGGTGCAACTATAATACAAAAGAACACTGTCCACCCACATACCTGAGGCATTCATAGATAGGTCAGTTGCTTTTATTATGCGGTTTTCAAGCGTGGTTAAGTCATTTCACTATATTGTTAACGGTCGTTTTTTCCTATATACAGATTAAAATTTTTACCACACAGCTAATGCGAAAAACGATGTGGGCTTCTCAACAGGAATACGTTAATAACACAACTTGTCAGCCATTATTCTAAAGATATCGTAGCAGTTGTCACGTTTGTCCGGGCAACAACGTAAATCAAGATCTAGAAACAACATTACGTTGCTTGGTTTTATATTGCTTTGAGTTTACATGGTTGAAGTAATAGCACCTACATAAATTAGTTTTCAAAGACAAGTGGTTAAGATTTATGTCAAAAATTATTGATTTGCGAGACTATTTATTCACTGCATATCAGTTTTCTATACTGTGATCTGATAGCTCATAAAAATATAGATATATGTAAACGATTAATAGGCTAGATGAGTTGTGAGTTTAAACAGAGAAAAAGCTAATGGAGAAATCTGCTAGATATTACTGCTATATATGAATTTTTATTTTGATGCATTGTACGGTGAGTACTACGCGGTAATTCATCTTTCTGGCGTGCTATGTTTTTGAGTTATTAAGGTGAAATTTCGTAGGAGATAAGTGTTTGAGTAGACACATTTGAAGAAATTTGACGACAGTTAACTTTCTTATTTGGAATAAATGACATCCAATTGTGTAGACTGTGGGAAGAGTGTCACCTCACGTTCAGTGACCATCCAAAGCGCATTCTGCGGCAAATGGATGCATATAGTTTGCTGTATCTTTGATAATGATCCTTACCAATTTCTTCGGTGCACTACCACTGAAGGCGTCAACTTTCACTGCGATTCGTGTCTAACATTGCTCAGCGACAAGCAACTCCTAACGAACCCTTTCAACGTACATACTGCTTCCGCGCAAACCATCTCTAACTCGGACGGCGAGACACCTATGTCTTCAATGTGTCTGCCCTCGTCTGGGTATTCTCTACCGAAAGGTAAACGAGGCCAGGCGTCCTCCAACACGTTGCACTTAACACCGTTGCCCAGTGAGAACGGGAATGGGTTGACGCATAAGCCAAAGTCCTATTGCGCCGTCGCGTGGGCTAGCACCTCAGCAAAACCGAGGAAAACCATAGCTAAGAACAAATCCTGGAAGATCTCCTCACAGCCTAAGATAAAAGCAAACGCCAAAAAGGCGGAACTATAGCTCTTTCTAAATAGAGTAGCGCAGCTTCAGGAACTGGTCAGAGAAAAGAAACGCCCACCAAAGCCAGCATCATCAGAAAGAGACAAGCCGCCTGCTTGCAACCGCTGCCTTATAATCACAAATGTCACAGAATCAAAGAGACTCCAGCTGAAAGGATGCTCGACGACCAAGCCTTTCTTAAACGAATGAACTTCATGTTCCTTGATGAGGAAGAGCAACGGATAAACCCAATCTCTGCTTTCGGACTTGGCAGAAAACAAGAGGACCCAGCCATATTTCGTCCTCTGAAAATCGTCTATCAGGATGAAGAAGAATGCCAACGCATCCTGAGACGAACCCCAGGCCTCAATGGAGAAATTTTCTACGTTCTGAAATACTTCTCCCTGGAGAGCTGAGTCCAAATGAGGCAAGCTGTCTGCGAGCTGCGAACCTGACGAGCAAATGGAGAAACAGAGCTACACATAGTGGATTTTCGCGTAGTCAAAAAATTCTAAAAGATCGATGGAGGCCAATTCTTCTTCTTCCAGGAACTCAAACATAAAGGTCGGACTACGGGTAATACTTGCGCATGTGCACAGTCTAAAAACAGGCCAGATAAAATTCCACTTCTTATCTCTGAACAGCAATCGGACCTAATGTTGTTCACCGAAACCTGGCAGTCATCTGACATATCTGACTTGGAGGTTCTCGTTTCAGGATAACAGCTACTTCGATGCGATCGCTTTGGTGGGAGGTATGGAGGCGGAGTAATCCTCTACACAAAGAACTGCCTCAAGACCCACATTGGCAAACCCGGTTGTAGCAAGGTTGATATGTAAGAAATGCAATGTAATAAATGTAATGACAGATACCAATCGCTGATGGTCGGAGTGGTGTACATAGTCCCTGCAGGACACGACTCACACCTACAGTAAAGGAAGAAAATGTCACCTTATGGGTGAGTTCAACGCCCACGACATAATCTGGAACCTTCTTTACAGTGATCTCCCACCTTACTCCTTCGAAGTTGATCTCTTTGAATCCGTTCACGAGTGCAACCTGACACAGCATGTCTTGACAACAACACGGATGGTCGCTGCTCAAACACCAAACATTATCGACCTGTTTCTCACCTCGGCCTCATCTGATATCTCTGATCTAACGATCTTCTAACCTCTTGGGAAGAGTGATTATCAAACCGTATCATTTTCGTGGACATGAATTCTCATAATGCACAATCAGAGGACACTGTGCCGAAATGTTGGCACACTGACCAGCCCAGATTAAGAACGGCTGCAAGTAACATCGACTGGAGTATTTCGCAATCCTTGGAGCTTGATGATGCATAGAAATGCCTACGATCTGTGATGATGAGAATTATTAAACAGTCTGTTTCAAACTGCAAGAGCAGACCACCATCCGAAGGACCCCCATGGATTGATAAAGAAGGAAGCTTCCTAATGAAAAACGACGGACACTATGGGACCATTTCAAAAGCACAGGACTGACTTCAAGCTACTAAGAGTACAAAACTGTCAGCAACCTATGTACCCTGGGAAAAGGAGACAAAAGACTACAATATGAACATGGACTAGCCATGGAATCCTAAAAATGTCCCAAGAAACTTTTTGCCTACTTCAAGCGAATTGCCGAAACAGGTAGTGGAATCCCGCTCTGTCATCTGCTAAGGAAAGTACCGTTCTCTACGGCTATGATGGAAAAGCAACCTATTGGTTGCGCAATATTCCTCGGTGTACTCATTAGCGTCTCCACTGTTAAACAACTGCTTGCCTGCACACTACTTTTCTATGAACCAAGTTGAAATTAACCCGGTAGTAGTCACTAAGCTACTCATGGAACTGGACCCAAACCCGTTCGCTGGCCCGGACGGATTGAATCCCAGCTTCCTCAAAACGACAGCTGAGTACGTCCCTGTCCCTCTCTCTCAAGTGTTTCTACACTCTTGAAGTCGGCTGCCTACCCACAGGCTGGAATGCAGGTACCTTTCTGCCTAAACACAAGGGGGAAACCAAAAAGATCCAACGAGCTACAAGCCTCTATGCCTGACTTCAGTCGTATACAAAACCATGGAACGAATAGTCAAGTGCGCCCTCCAGCTACACTATGTGAATATAAACCTCAACTCACCTGCTCAACATGGCTTCCGGAGAGCACGCTCATGCACCATTAACTTACTCATCGCCAAGGAAAAATTGTCAGAAGCCAAAGATGCACAAAAACATCTTGACGTAATATTCATTGATTTCGTCAAAGCCTTTGATAAGGTTCCGCACGAATGACGGCTACACAAACTCCAGGGAATTGGCATTAGAGGAAATCTCTCCTGGACTGTCCATTTCTTAAGAGGTAGGACAATGCGCGTACATGTGAATCAAAACCTCTCTGCTCAAGTGCCTAGGAATAGTGGCATTCCCCAAGGATCAGTGTTTGGACCAGAGCTCTTCAAACTGTACATTAAAAATCTGCCGACTTCACTTCAAAACGACTGCTTGATCTACCCCGATGATCTCAAGCTTTGGTCAACACTATCCAACCTTGAGGATGCAGACAGATTACAAGGGGCTCTAGACCAGCCACACGAATGGTCTATCAAGTTGGAACTGCCAGCAAACCGAGATAAATGCGCCGTTCTCCAAATAGGTAGCACTGAACCTTACGGTGCATACCACCTTGGTGGGTTTCTCCTCAGGAATACCACTCACGAAAAGGATCTCGTGGTTATTGTGACTTGTGCTTTTAGAACGACGCAGCACACGTTGAAGATGGTGGCTACTGGAAAGAGACTGGTGGGTGCCTAAGGAAGATCATTCGCTTGAATGACTCCTGAGATTTTTCGACCTTTGTTCACTTCGTACGTCCGACCAGTCTTAGACTATGACCTACCAACTATCCGTCCGCTTTCAAAGTTTGAATGAGCTCTGCTGGAGAAATTTCAGAGACGTGCATAGAAAGCTGTCCTGGGGCTTCGTGATCTCCCGTACCCCATTCGACTCCAGCAGCTAAATCTGTTCTCCCTCGAGCTCCGCCGTCACCGGGGTGATCTCACCTACACTAAGCGCATCCTCCAAGGGGAACTTGAAAGTGAGTTACAACAATGCTTCCGTCCCAACACTGACTGTTCCACACAATGTCACACATGGATACTATTTAAGCAAACAAGGCACAGAATTCGCATGGACGTCAACCTATCCAATTGATTGGTGTATGATTGGAACTGCGTACTTAAAACAATTGCAGAGACGCCATACGAGGAAAGTTTTAAGCGGCTGCTAGACAAACATTCACTGAGAATGCTGGAATCTTGCGACTGTCACTGCAGTTGCGACGAGCCCTCGAGGAAGGTGGTAATGCAACGACACTCGTCAAACCCAGTATGATACGGAAACGAGGGAGCTGACAAGAGATTTCCCTCCTGCTCTCTACAACTCAATAAACTCAATTATCCCAATCCTATTGTTGGGATGAATTTTGTACCATGGTTCAGCTAGTACTTAGCGAATAAAAACGTATTTTAAAAGAAGGTTTTATATTAATATACATTTTATATTTTAGACTGTGGTGTCGTATATTATTTGTCCTAGCAGAGCGAAGTCACATTACATTCAAACATAATTTGAAGTCTGTTATTCTTTTGCGAGACGAAAGTCTTCTTTAAAGAGTACAAACGATTTTGCGGATCAGGATAATTCAATAACCAAAAACCAGTAAACATCCACGTCTAAATTCAGTCTTGCAAATAACCATGTAATTGCTATTGGCTAACGTTGACAAAATATGAAATATGAAAATGTATAGTTTCTTTTATGATAACTAAATTTTTCCCTTGATAATAGTTTGTTTCTTGTGAGCAAAAAGTTAATTTATGACAAATACCCATAGGCTTGATGTGAGCAGTTAGGGAACCGTAAAACGTTAATGTTAACAATGGTCACTGGTTGAGTAACAACAATTACCAAAATGGAGATGTTTTAAATGCTAAGGTTTTCAGTGTCATCAGAGCATTTATTCGGCGGCCAAGGTTACGACTTAATATAAAATTTGTGAGTTACACCTTACTTTGTATGAAAAATAGATCTGTGTAAATTAGGAGCAACATAAACTTTATACAACGGGATGGAAAGGAACATTGCATAAATTTTCTGTAGTTGTTAAACAATAGAAACTGTTGTGAGATGACTGTTGTCCTAATAATTCAGTAACTGTCAGAAACCTCAACTGTTCTTTATCAAACAGATACGAGATGTGCGTTTTATTTTAAGCCAAAATTATAAAGTAAACAGGATGCCTAGTAGACCATTTAGTACAAAGTAAGCTTATCCCAATCAAAATGAATAACTATTATAACTGGTTCAGCCATCCCTGTAGGTTTCGGAAAACTGTCCGATTAGTTGAATGAAGTACACACCCTAGTTCTCGGGTATCAGGATTTGTAAAATACATAAAGTTAACAATATTAATAAAAATAAATATATTTCAACATGTGTACAGTTTCAAGTAGTTGAATTTGTCTGACAACCGTCATACCAAGGTATACAACTCGATAAATCAGTGAAAATTAGTCTTCCTTTTTTAGGCCATGTTGTTGAGAAAGGCGCTGCTATTTCAGATCAAATGATTAAACAGTTAAAATAAACGTTTTTAATGCAAAGCGTTACCTGTTTCATTGGACACGGAATGTGCTTCATCGTTTGCCAACGTTACATGACGGTAATGGTTGTATAGCTAGACTAGGCATCGGTTTCCTTAACCTTGATGCTAAAACTTTTGGCTCCCCAAAGATTAATTGCTCAGGCTTCCATTATACTTAAAGATTTATTAACTTAAAGTCGTATATTCGGAAATGATAAGGAAAAGTTGTGCAATCATTATTCATGAACTTGGGGTATGTTAAGTCCTGCCGCGATGTGTCAGTATGATAATGAGGCTTTAAAAAGTATACACGATCAGTGGTGTGCCAGTGTTGGGAGGAGAAAGTCCGAAACGTTTCCTCTACGTCATCAATAGTTTATCGGTGCAATTCATATGTTTGAATTGCAAATAAGCTGATTTTTATTATGTGTTTGCTTGTTCTGCCAGTTGTTACTTATGTTTGAGCATATGTTAATAATATTTATTTTAGGATTTTATGATTAACTATCAATTTTCATTAAAGAATACATTGCTCAAATTCTGGATCTCAAGCTTTGTTTTACGTCGGTTTCACTTTATCGTAAAATCCATTTGACCAATAAACCTTTGATACCTTTGGCTAATAAATGCCTAAAATGAGGTTGTATTGGAGTTACATCCAGACAGTGGCCGAAATGTTTATCCATTCACGAATTTCATTCGGCTAGCTAAAGTTTATTGAGTAGTGATTTGTTTAATCTCGGTAGGTCGATACAGCTCCAAGTATTTTTTTCAAAAGCGCATAGAAGAAACGACGGTGTTGTGTCACTTTTGTGCCAAATATTTAACTCACTTTGCTAGTTGTTATGTTGACTATCATAATACACCCAAAGGCGAACGACTAACACTTTATTAGCCCCATTATTTCTGCACATAAATGTAAGTGTCATTGGAGAAAAATCTACAACTTAGTGCAAGCAACCGATTTTCAGATAACAAATTTCAGCCTTGTACATAAGCATGACAGACGTTTAATTCCATGTAAATTTTGTGGTCCAACTTGTGTAACTTTTATCTGAACTGTAATTTAACCCTATGCAGTCACCATTTTTAAATAATTTGTAGAATGGTTAAAACTCCCACGACTGTAAGCAAGTAAGTTTTACACTGCATAATTAATCTCCTACAAATGTAGTTTATTGTCGTTTATTTTTATGTGAAATGCTCAGAATGTAGTCCATACAAATCTGTCGTGCGTCTGTAGTACATTTTTGTAGTGAACGGAATGGCTTCTAATGTCATGCGCATTAACATACCTAATATATCAGCCCCTGTATATTTATTAAACATTATTTTTCACCAATCAGTGTTATGAAAACTTTGTTAATTGATATTAACTTTTACTCATTTAAAAGATATTAGCAGGCCGCGTACTGTAGTTATATTTGAAGTGGCTGTCATTTTTAATGTAACAATGACCATAAATTTATCTTTTTACTAGACAAGTAGGCATGTAATAAAAAATGTAAAGTCAAATGTTTAAAACCTACGTCAATATATTACTATAGGGTTTGAAAACAAATGTTTAGTTGAAGGGAAAGTTCTCCACTCATGTCTGCTGTAAATTTATTCAGCATTTCTGGCGGATATTACAGGACATATTTACTCTCCGTCCTTACTTTACAGTGAGCCTGTAAGCCTGCAGAGGTTGACATATTGCTCTATTTTTCTAACAGTCTTATTTATTTGCATGCAACTCAACTACTAGCCGTCACAGTCGCGTCAGTCTAACAGTTCATAACACTTGTTTAAGTGGACAGCGATTAGCGTGTCATAGATTAAAGTTTTATGTGCCATGTG
Source organism: Dicrocoelium dendriticum (assembly GCA_944474145.2). NCBI lineage: Eukaryota > Metazoa > Platyhelminthes > Trematoda > Plagiorchiida > Dicrocoeliidae > Dicrocoelium > Dicrocoelium dendriticum. The sequence goes on from OX104060.1 coordinate 47,895,790, forward strand.
CGAAACGTATCAGTTTAAGAGTTACAAGTTTTGGCCCTTTCACTTTATTCTATCCTAAACGCTTCTGACTGTCGTCAAAGAAATTAAAACTGCATTTCATAAAACCAAGTAGTCTGTGCTTCTGCGTAAAATGCATATATGCCTAACCAGTCAGGTATGTTTTTATTTCCTTAGAAGCTTGAACACCCATTTGGCAAAGTTTGGATGCGGTATTCAGCAAAATTACTATACGAGGAATTATCTTAGCAAATCGCACAACAAAGCTGCTCTTTATGCAAACCTTCAGCCAATAAGTAGCTCAAGGTACACAGTTGGAATAAGAGCAATAACTGAGATTGCAAACCTATATTCGAGCAGAGTAGCAGTTTTGGTTTTATTACAATGAAGACTGCTGGTTCCATTGAGCAAAATACCTACATCTGTTCTAGCTAAATTGTGCTCCGGCATCACAGTCATTGTTAAACAGATCATCTCAGCTAGCGAAATAGAACTAGTCCTCTGATCGGTCTTGGAATTTGCAACCATAAATTTGCGGCGGGTTAAAGTCTCCCTAACGCTAAGCAGTATCGGTAGGCTTGACTTATGTAATGATGTCCAAATCCATCCCTGAGTCAAAGTCAGTCACAAGTACAGCTGGTTTGAGAAATGTATCCTCTTTGGTTAGGTTTTTTGGTAAGTTGCAATGCGAGCGTTACCGGATTTCCCGAACTTTGTTCATTACGATATTAAACATAAACATGGACGGTCTCCGTCTTCGGCGTGCCGAGTTTAAAGTGTGCGTGAATTTCGAATTCACAACTAGTGATAAGGAACAACGTTGCTAATTTGTGAAACATTCACCTTGAATGAAACTGGCAAATTAGATGTTATAGTTACGTATATCACTAATCCCTATTGAATGCTGCCTCAGAGGGAAGAAATTAAAACGCCAGTCACAGGCAATAATGTTACCGCGTTTCAAAGGCAGAAGCATGTTTCGCAGTAGACTGTCCCTTAGACATCCGGAAAGGTTGGCCGTCGATAAAAGCTATTAAGTAAACCAAGCTTCAAAAAAGCAAGAACAGTGAAGCTTGTACCAACGTTGTTAATTATCAGCGGATTTAAGCAACTTAATCTACATAGGATATCACCGTGCATATTAGGCTAAGGAGTGGCTGAACCTGGCATATAAACGGTGAATAATTATTTGTCATACAAAGTACTAAGTGCCGGGCAGGCACCACTTAAACAACTATCATTTATTTATTGACAGACAAACTGCTGAATTACGAGCGTTTGCGTGTATGTACAGAAACACCATATTTTTCCCAACCATTATTTGTAAGTAGTTGGGGAATTTATTACGTATTTTTTGAAGAATCAACGCAGTTTAATAGCCATACAGCTACCAAGCGTCCAAAATTGCGCTATTCGAAAGCGTAGTGGCTGCCATCCTGAGTCTAACTGCGCGGAACCTTCAAAAATTACCCAATAATGCCTCATATTAATTCAAAATAATTGTCTTAGCAGCTTACGTGCCACCTCGAATTGTGGCGGCTTGCAACGTAAGTGGTGGCTCTTGGGACAGCCTTATCCTTTAATGTTCATAATATTGATGGCATTAGAGAAGGAGCCGCGCTCTATCGCAGTTAGCTATCAGTCACGGCGCTCTACTGCCGTCGTCCTTGGCTCACTGATATAAGTCGTTAGCTTGCAAGACTATGGTCGGCTTTTCGAATCTGGCGTGATTCAACTGGTGCACTCTACTTAAGAGACACGATAGGACAAACGGTTGTTTAGCAAGTTCCTAGATGTCTGTTAGCTGTCTGCCTGAGACCGGTTTTGACGAATCTTCACAAAATACCTAGTAATCTTGTCGAATATGGAGTAGTAAATTATCGAGACACTCCGCTGCGTTCCGCTTGGTTAGGTATACGCGGACTAGGGATTACATCTCAACTGGTTACGTAGCGTTTGCAGTCAAAATCAGCAAACTCAGACCGCCAAATGAAGTAGTTGAAGTTCTAAAATTTGCGTCCATATTAGGAAACTATTTCCTTGTCTGAACGGAGGTCGTACATATAAGTTAGTAATGCTGATTCGGGAATCAAGGCATAGATGTGTATTTTTCGACTGTCGCTGCAGGGAAGGTGGTCCCTATGCCGCTACTACAGCGATCTACAATAGTAGATAGTGAATTATTAAAAACATGTCACCGGTTAAATGCATTGTTACATACCGTTTTGAACCAACGCGTTATGCCCTTGGTATCATTAATCACCTCCTTGTGTTTACGTCTATAACAAAAATTTTCTCTAAAATATAACCGAAAAATTTAAACCGTTTTAAGCACGAGGGTATCTTCAACACAAAGGAGTCCGTTATAAATTATCTACGGGTTTTGCCATTTTCCCGTGAGCAGTTGACTGATCGTATGCATTCTGTTAATGATCACATAATTCTGAGCAACCCTGTCATACCCCACCTTCGGTCTAAAGCTTCAAGGAAGTGGCCCAAAGTAGAACCAGGTTACAAATAAATGGCCGATGATTAACAGGCTGCTGAAAGTAGAATCGCAGTTGCATCAGAAGCAAGGCTTCATAAACTTTAGCTAGGCCTGTCATAATGGGTATCTTTTCGAACCTACTGAATGGGAAATTGCAATTACACTGCTACGTCTAAACAGAATTCCCAGGGGAAATTATTTTTATAAGCTCCAAAACTATTCGTCGTACGCTGTCTGGACAGAATTGGTTAAATTACAGAGAAGCAAAACGTGCGAACGTCGGCAAGAAAGCAAATTTGTTTGGTAGTAGCTCCGTTAGTTGTCGGGAGCAGGACTAAAAAACGTTTGACCCGAGGGATTTATCATTGCAAAAATCAAGGCAAACCCTTAACTCTGAAATTGAAGGAGCATGCTGCTTCGGTAACGGTAATTGCTCCACGTCTGCCTGTGGAAATCTGTATCAACTAATATGTTTAACCTTATCATGTTAGCGTGTTTAAAGCATTCGTAAGTTGCGGTATAGTATTCCGCACTCAACACTGTAGATAACATGGCACCACGCGCCCAAGAAACTATCAAATATCTCTTACTAAAATAAGCCCCGACATTCGAAAATCAGCATGTCCATGCAACTTATCATTTACCAACCCATTGATGTCGGAATTTAGACGTCATCTATTTTCCCGCGTTTGTACTCAAGTACTTGCTTTTAACGTTTTCTCATTATCCGAAGGAAGGCGTTAAAAGCACTAAAGGTTGCTGCTATAAACTAGCAGAACTCCAGTAATAATTCTTCCACGGAATTTGGATTAGTAAAAATCTTGACTAAAGGAAGATAAAGCGGTAACCTTTCCACTTTTAAATGCGGATACCTTGCAAGCTAGCAAAACTTGTCTGTTTCCTGTGCTGCTAAATGAAACTGAGAAGATTTTGATGGTGCCAAATTGGATTATTTGGAAAAATGCAAAGTCGTAGCACTAAAGTAGTGCACCTTTTTTCAAAACCGGTCATATTCAACGAAACCTCTGGAGGCATAACTAGTTAAAAGGAAGCGAATGATTAAGATAGATTTGCCGTCATCTAGCTGGATATCTATTAATTCTTTCAAATTCCTGAGTCCTCGCATACTACGGAGCTTGGGACTTTAGGTAAAAAACAGATTTTTCTTCTTCCGTAATGTTCCTGGACCCTATCTAATACGTTTTGGTCAAATCCACTAATCCACACTGTAAATTCTTTGGATTGCACCTGTATATGATGCCAATGGACGGTTTCGCAATCATTATCGCTGGAATGTCCTGCTTTCGTTGTCAATATGCGGAAAGCGATTGGACAATAGATGAGAAAAGATTCCTACAGCGAAGTCTGTATGGTGTACAGGAATTGATAGCATATAGTATTTTCCTGCCTGACACCAAATTTTAGATAGGTTATTTTTAGTATCAGCTAAAAGACTTATGCTAATAAACAGAACAAATCTTTAAGTAGACTTTCTAGCATCGTGACTGCAGGAAATATGTTAGAATAAGTTTGACCGCTTGAGTCATTTGGAAAAGGCATCAAACGACAACAATCAAACATTCATAATTTGTTCCATGAGGTCTTTTCATGCTGATGCAAAATGCTTATTACCAACATGTGACCAAGGTGAAAAATGACATTCAGCAGTGGTATTCTTTAAAATAGCTTACTATTGCTGTACTGGAAACTGCAATAAGAGTTATTTGCTCTCTTTGATATCCACTTGTGTCAAATCTACTGATGTACATTCGAAGTACGACGCGTTCTATTGCACTTGTAAAAATGTCTTAAGGGGATATAGAAATGCTATTCAAATCATTATTAAGAAGTTCCGTATTTGCCGCTCCTCATTCAACTGGCACATAACACAAACTTTTCAGAATTTCTTCCGAAATCGGTAGTATAGTGCGTTTTGCTTGATTGTTGCCGGATATTTAGGTTGTATTAAAGCCCGATTAGTGCGTCCTTTGCATCTTTTCTCCAAACATCTATCCACGTAACGGCTAAAGCCGCATTACATTATTATCCTTTATTCATGCAGCTTGTTTTTTCCTCGGCTAAATGACACGTTCAAAGGAAGCGTGAAATTAGTTGAACCCAGTGGACTTATTATTGGCATAGAATGATATCTTCACGGAGATCATGAGTACTCGCACTATCTTATCAACGTAGCTTTCAATGGCTTTGTTATTTTCATCAGGATCCAATTACTGGACCGTTTATACTTGATTGTTTTCGCTACGTAGTGTCACCGGTACATGCACTGTTTCATCTCAAACGTACGCATTAAAGTTATCTTTGATCATGCAAAGTGCAGTAGGGTTACAATAAACTACTGATAGCTTAAGCTGGCTGGACTTAATGTTTGTCACTTAGGCTGAATAGTAATCGCCATTCAATATATGGATTTGTGTTAAGATGTGACAACCGCGATCTTACTTACAATAAAGGAATGCCAATAGAAATTCTGTCGGTAAGCGGATATTTGTCCTTTATGGCGACTGGAGGAATCGATAGAACTAGTTTTATTTTGCTGGGCTGAGAAAGATTCTTGCTAAAATAGCCAGTATGCAATCAACAGCCCCCAATTAACGCGGTTTAAATTATAAGTAGAAGAAAGAAATGACTAGTAAAATCGTTGTTTCTCCTAAGTTCTCTACACCACCTCAATCAGTGGAATTTGCGATGGAGGCACTTCCGTTTCACTCCTCATTACTAACAACTTATGACCTGTATACTTGGTTTTAGTCTCATTAGTTAAAGGTAGCCTACGCCGGTGTAAACTTGAAATCTAGGGAATACGGCTGACGTCTTTATAATTCTGTCACACAAATCCGTGATTAACGTTTGTCACGGCGATAAGAAATAAAAAGTTAGATTTGAAATATTTGTCATATGATTGGATTGCGAAAGGCCATCACTATTCAGGCATCAGTACAATTTGAAATAGACTTGGTTCATTCCAATCATAAGGGCCTTATTCCACATGGAAGTGATTTCTATTATTACTCCCAGCAAATTAGTGCTTAAAGATTTGCGCGACAGTAGCAAAGTGTCTGGAAAATTCCAAGAAACCTAAGCAACTGGATGCCTTAGCATTGAAGGTAGATAAAAGATTTCTAATTTAGCCATTTGGTAAGTACTGAGCATTTGATCGCGATTATGTTGGAATATCCGTTCGATGGAAAACATACCATTCATTCTTTCACAACTTGTAGGGTCTTGAACCCTGAAGTGCATGTGTAGTTGCGAATGCACACCTCACCATTAATATAAACGACCAGCGGCAAGTAGTCAGTGTGAGTAAAGTTAGTACACGCATTATCATGGTAAGTGGAGATAATAGCAAGGTGAAGAAATATGAAAATCTGGTTGTTTAGGTATAAGCTTGCATTTTCGTCAAGCCCTACGGTCCGATATTCAGAGAAAGCACAACAGTTATAAAAGCAAATAATAAATGGTATAGAAGCAAATTTCGTAAAAGTACAAGATTAGCATTTAGTTTAATTTAACCGGCGGTGGCAAAGCTAAAATCTAAAACTGTCAGGTATTACAACTGTTTGTTTCTAATTTTAATTATGGTATCGCAAGCGAATTCATTCTGCCAGAAACGTGAAATGCGTTGCTTGACTTCCTAGCTTGGTTCTAACAGTAGCATGTTGAACTCCTAGACATGACGTTTCTTAAAATAATGATTTTCTGATATGTTAATTAATTAATTTCTAATTTAGAATCTAGGTGACATAAATAAAAAATTGAAAATTATCTGACGGTTAAGTATTGTAACTTTGCTCTCATTCGTTTCAAGTTTTGCAGCAAACGATGTTGGCTAATTTGCATACATTTCTGTATACTAACTCAAAAATATTTAGATTATTACATACTATCGCTGGTTGTGACTTATGGGAAAATAAAAAGCGAATTTACTACCCTCTAGAATTTTATACTACGCAATAACTTCATTTTAACGACGACAAGGAAAGACCTTTCGCGGGGTCAATATTTAATTGGTACGGCCTAGTTAACTTAAGTTAGTTACAAAATTGGAATGATTGGAATAAATTTCATTTAGAGAAAACTACACAAAACCATTAGTTAGAAGCTCTGCTGTGCTTCATACTTCCTAATTTTAACCTCAGGTTTCCAAGTAATACAAAATAAAGTGCGACTGTGCGGTGATTGAACTGGCCGTAGCTTTGAATAAACCAAATATTTATAGAAGCCAAATCATTGCGAATATTTGTATGCCTAGTTTTTTGTTACCATATATTACTGCATTTTAAGTATATTGAAATTTTCTTTCATATCCTAGCGAAAGTTTTTTTCGTTATATAAGTTGGTAGTCTAGGTAGTGATGCAACGCAATCACAAAAGACCGCTAACGTGCAAAAATATAAATGGCGTTAAAAATAACAAGGCAGAATATTTATTCTAAATATTATATAAAATTCATGGAAGAAAATGCGTGCAAAATAAAGTATCAGAGAACTTGCGAATCCAGACGAAAGTAACCAAGCATAAAACGTAAGCTATTACTAGAGGCGGTATGAGAACAGAACTGTTAATTTTGCACGTTATATATCCTTCACCCATAGTTTGAAAATCTGAGTTGTTTAAATCTTTGGTTAGGAGTATTTTAATTAATAGTCTTTAATCCATGACGTGATATAGAGCTGAAGCGCATCACAATAAAAACAAATGCGGTAAATGCTTGCGTATTGTGTTGTCTATTCTGTGTAATTAGTAATAAACGGTATGCATAGATATAAATGGCAGTTGGTGTAATCAGGTTCGTCGCCCATGTTATCCTAAATGTTTTGCGAATACATTTGTGCTACATGGATAGCAGACCAATGCTAATTCACGTTATATATAATCTTTTCTTATCATGAAATAGTTGCACTTTTTTACTTAGCAAACTAAGCAATTTATTTATCTTTGCTAAAGTTGTATCGATGATAATAAATCGCAACATAATAATCCAGTATGGTTCCACTCTATTCGAACACCGATCACATGTACTCATTGAGTTCGGTGATGTAGTTTGGCACTTTCGTAACGGATCCAGCGAATTCTGTCTATATTTCAGTATGTTAGTTTCAATACTTTCGTCTGAATTATAAATTAAGTTTTATTTACTCTGCACTCCAAAGGGAGCTATGACCATTAATACTTTTCAATGGTCATTATTATGTTTTGCTAGGGAGAAAATACTATTATCGCAGTTAACTACACGCAGCATTATTCGCATATTAGTTTCATGAACAAAGTATCAACCCCTGCGATATTTTAATAAATATGCATTGTATACAAAGACGTTGGAAAATAAATGAGTGTCAATAATTCAAAGGCATTTACACCCTGATGTTTTGCAGATGCCATGAATCTCGTTAAGCGTGTCTGTTAGTTCGTTGAACCAGCCCAACTGTTGTCTTAGGTGCCTGCCAATTTACGTTTACGCAATTGCTCCAGGCATACATGTGTCTATTGCGCTTTTGTTTGTGCGCACCTCTTCTCCATGATGCTCGTCATCCACAGATAACTAGGTATTTTGACATCCTGACATTCCGAGCCAGTGCACGTGAACTTTCCTTTTGTGAGTGTTTGGGTCATAAGCTGATTTTGACTTTCGTATACGTGTAAAGAACATGCTGTATCGGATCGGCGTCTGGGTGCTTACATAGTTGGTCACGCTGCGAAATGCTGACAGGGCGCCTTACCAGATCGATCGCAACAAACTACTAAATCTTGCACTATCTTCAATTTTTGCACGATGATGGGGATAGAAAGGCAAGTTGCACTCCACCGAGTAAAAGGTTTTGCAAAAAATATTGCCCTCTACTCTGCACACGATTAACGCCGAACACAAAGAGAACAAGTTTTTCCCTCCAGCTTTATGTGCGCTTGGCCCTACGTAGGGCACTACAAATGCTAACAAGGTTGCTGTTCAGTGTTTTTGACTAGAACGCTGGAGGCATTTGCAACCCCCACATGTTGGAAGAAATATAGGATAGAGGGATGGTTTAACGCTTATGCTTGGAAAATAGCAATATTAAACGCACCGGGTTCATTCTCAATGGCGTGAAATAATTTATATAACACTAATAGATTACCTTACATTAGCAAACTAACTATGAATGTTAAAGAAATTACTTCGTGGTTTTTCCTTCACCCGCGAGCAAATTCAAATGTTTTGCTTCCAGCTTGGAGCATTCTAATTAACATTATATAAATAGGTTTAAATTCTGTTTGCTGCGAGATTTTGATGAACAGTTTAGTGTGACCTTGCGAGAGAATTCTAATTGGTATAACTATCTAGTTGCTCTAAAATGAACAATTTTTCTTTTAATTTCCTTGTCTATACCTAAACAAATTTCTCCAATGTTTCTCAAAAATGCTGCACCGCCATTGTTTGTCGATAAAGGTTACGGAGTTGGGTGATGTCTGATTTTAATGCGTCATAATGAAAGTCTCAACCTTTAGTCATTTTGGTGTCTACTTGACTAGACCGATTATTACAAAGATTCATCATCTTACTTTCTGATATCACCAGCATGGAAAAATGCGCGTGCCTGATTGTAAGGTTAAGAGTATCTTTATAACTATACTCTACTTCACCTTACTCATTTTTGTTGTGTACTGCAAATCTGCTTCATTGAATCGTATAAGTTTTATGTGTTCTATCTATTGGGAACATTCGTTGTATTTCTTTTATTTTGCACAAGGGTGTATCAGGTGGAAAATATATTTAACCTTAATATATACTACATGCGCTATCTGAGAAACAAGAAGGAGCATTGATGCATAAATTAGGAAGTAGTGGTTACATATGGTGATTTCACAGTTGATCTATGTTATTCATGGTGGTCTAAATATGTACGCAAACCAAATTTTTGGATTATGCATTGCCTTGAAGTTACAAACAAAATGAGGCAAGCTTTCCGAAACAGACAGCATACTTTGATCTTTGAATGTAAAGCTTTCTGCATCTGCTGATAAGATTTGCATCCTTGAATACCATCTGTTAACCACTTGCTCAGCTCATACAGCATGCATAATTGGCATACAGGTGTTTCATACGCTTACATTATGTTATCTAACAAATCCTACTGAATCTTTCCAGAATCTGTGTTAATTTACCTTCGCTTTTGAGTGTTATACATTTGATAAGTACCAATATCCTACATTGTCAATGTAGTCATACCTACTTGTTTTTAATAGAATGCAGCTCCAATAAATTAAGTATTGTTTCTGGCTTATTGCTTTCTGCTCTTGTACAGGTTGCCAGCTTCCTAAGTTGTTAAACACCTACTGGTCATGGGATACTGGATATAGTTTAATCATCGTTCATAATACCGTTAGCTCACCCTTATTTTGCTTCCTGCGTTCCGCGGAGGCTGTCGCGATAATCCGGATGAGGCAGGCTTATGTGTGCTAAAACAATTACCGGTTAATTTAGAGATTTCATGGTAATAGTGGTAGAACATCCTTTATTAAGTTTGTAACTTATGCTAATTTGCTCGATTCCCTATTAAAGCATAAGGGTGCACACCGGTTATTTGTGCTAGTGCTGAGCTAAAAATAAGAAACGTATACATATACCACCTTTCGTCTTCTTACAGCTATTTTCAAATTAGTGGCTCGTTTAAAACTGATTACGAAGTTACTTTAGGAAAACTCGAATAAGACACTTCCAATTGTGATAATCATTTAGGGAAGTTTAATTCCTTCGAACAAACGCAAGAAAGAATGCGTGAAGATAAAATTACGGCCGTTTGTGAGCAATTGATGTCTAAAAATAATTGCACACTAAACAACAAAACACTCATAGTCTTCAGCTTATATCGACCTAATTGATTGAGCTCAGTGCTTGCCAAATAAATAGCTGATTGATGACCAATATTTCAGAATACGAGCCAAATTGACCGCACTAACGAATAGCAAAGAATCGTTCTGTTGATTGACGCTCTAATAAAGTGGTAAAGATTTGCTATTCCAATAGCTGCAACGGTAATGCCATTTATAAACTAAATCAATAAAATAAGTGATAAGCAATGGAAATCTCTCGCTAAATTAAACCTTAAAATATCGATACACAATAGCATAATCGCAGCATAAAAATCAATCGTTGTCACGCTGTTTCATCTCATCAACTAGAGCCAGGAAGCATGGAACTTGGAACTGTTCATATATTATTTAAGACGTCCTTTCTCTTTAATCGCCAGTACACAACGGGCAACATTCGGCACAAAGGGTAACTGCGTGAGGTCTATTAACCTATATGTTAAGCGTTGCAAGCCTTAGCCGTTAGCTAATGTGGTAGACATTCTAATTATTTTCCCACAAGACCGGGTTCAAGGTCTGCTCTCTCTAATTGCAGCGATCTAACATAGTCTAACCATGTTGTGTTACAGTGTTTTTAGACGGAGAACGTTTAATTTATCTACGCCACAGCTGTTATCCTAGGGACCGAATTGGCTAGCGTTCACCTTAATGCGATCCTCGGTCTACACTGAGATTGAATGTCACAATCCAATTACAAGAGGATAACAAAATGATCCTCATATATTCGCTGTTCATTTCATATAGGAAACGTTTTGGGCTAGTCGCTAAAAAAACTAACTGCTGCTTCAGCTGATGTTGATACTTCTTTCTACTACGCGTACTAAGACCATAAACGGATTAAGTTAGAGGGTATTGTTTGCCTTTGAGTTTCATGAAATCATGATATATAACAAAGATCCATCTTTTATGAGAAGAGCTTTCAATCACGCAAGCGCGTTGTAGTTATGTAACCAAAATACTAGTCCGTTTGGCCTAGGTGTTTGTGAACGTTTAAGTTTCTAGTGAAACAAAATTATGAGGCCACAAGATGCCCACGCAGGGAACAGATTCCTAGGCTGTCATTTATACGTAAAACAGATGATAGCAGACAGGTGTTAATATTTGGAAAGGCACTTCATAGAATAAATATGGAATTTTGTTTAGTAAGTCGCATGATAGTGCTTTTAACTAGAATTGTTTAAAAGGAACACCATGTTTTGTCATCCCTTGTTCTCCGGACACAGCAAACAATGCTTTTGCTATGATGCTTTGAATCGCCGAGGAAATGTTGCAATATTGCTAAAGAAACGTTAACAAATACATCTTAATTGATTCGTCAGTGTAAAGATTTATATAGCTTTATAATCAAACAAACAATGACTGGACAATAGAATGGTTTTTATGCGTTATTAGACATGTATAAATTTTTCTCCTTACTCTGTCGAACAATGATGATAATTGTTCAAATACTTACTGAAGTTCATCTTAATTTAACCATAAGCCGAATATTTCCGAAAAAGTGTAGCCCAGACATTTGATTACGATTGCCTTGGATATACTGTTGGGTAAGTTTTATTTGAGAAGCCGTCATTAATATTGTGTTTTAGGGAGCGGATGTGTACTGGCGGTTCGTAATTTAAACTTGGATAATTTATTTGTCTTTTGATGTAATCACGTATGGCCAGCACCTACATTACTTCTTCGCGATTAAAACTACTTAAACAAAGAAAGTGAGCATTAATCTGTGCTCCAAACTAACTCCAACCTTAAATTAACAATGTTAGTGTTGCTATAATTAACCGTATTATAGTTATGAGTAGGCGTATTTTAAACAAGCTGCTCAGGTTTACATTGCTTCAGTGAAACCATTAGCCACCAAACAGCCAAAATATAATTAACTATCTACCAGGGTTTTCGCAGCTGAAACACTGTTTAGTAATTGCAGTTGAGTTGCAGCGGAACAAGGTATTACTCTTCTCTTGTTCTAGCAAGGTAGATAAATGAAACCAAAAATCCATAATCTTAATTTAATGGATATATTTACAATAGAGTTTGCAACCTACGTTACACGTGTCTGTATGTTAAGCAAAGCTGCACCATGATTGTTACCACTTATAATCCGTCTTAAATTCTGTAGAAATCCTGGCACTGTAGCGACGACAAACATTTAAAACAAATCATAATTGATGCGTAAAATGCCACAAATATACATAAAATTTGTTTGCATCTTTATATTGTTCAAATGGTCTAGTTCCTTGAGTTGTAAAGTCACGGTGGAATTTTCATACTTTTCTATGAAGTGGTCCGCAACAATGATCGATTCACCGATATACATTTGTTGACAGCTGAAAACCATATATCATACGGTGTTGATGTTAGCCCGGTAAAAAAGCTAATCGGATAAAGCACTAAACATTGTAAAATTAAAAGCCTTACAGCACACAAAATATATCACATTAAAACCATGGGCTACCAGCTTTTGGCAGCTATTCCTGCCACCTATCTTATTACTTCATTATGTAATGTCAACCATTTTCATTCTAGAATATTAGACTTTATAAATGTTGCTTAATGTATGCAATGGTTTCGAGTTAGTGAGTAATGTTAATTTAGTTTTAACTTACTATCACCTTTTTATTTTAAATACTAAACAATGAGGCACAAAAGCTTCTGTGCTTTTATCGCTTCTCAGGATGTGCTCATTTATGTAAACATTATACCAAGTAACAAGAAGCAGCCAGCATCATTATAATTGTAATCTACTATCAGAAATGACAGCTTTTGCAGTGACTGTAAGTAATGTCTAATACACCTACCTGCTGTTACGAATACCAGCTTTTTTAGTTTACGTGCCTTATTTATTTCCTACAAATTCTCTTGGCCCAAGGAATAATTTTGAGAAACGTAACAATAATCAAAACGTGTCGAAAATGCTTGCAATCTCATGGTTATCCATAAATAACTATCGGTTATGAGCGAACACGTGATGTTAAACACACTTATCTTATTTTTCTCCTCTAAGAAGATATACATACTTTTCATAGTTAATTTGTTTAGATGGTCAACATAATATGTATTTTATTTACTAAATTTCTCAGTTTTACCTTTTATCAGCTTAGTTTAGCGCAACCTTGACTCAAAAACGCCAGGAGTTTCTAATCAAATTAGCCGTTATAGCTCATGGATAAATTTTGGTGTCAGGAGACATACTATTTCGGTCTACCTGCTGCTACTTTTTATGAGTTACAGATTGAGTAAAATTTGTATTATCAGCAAGCTAATTGTATACAGTTGGTCCATTTGTAAAAGGCTATTTAAACGGTTGGTTTGGATTTTGCATCCATCTTATAATCAAAATCAAATTATCAAACTCCGCAATACAATTTACTTTCATCCAATTTATTGGATTTTAACTACCGAAATTCCTCTAGCGCAGTAACCAAAGTCTTTGAATGCTATGCCTAAAACTAATTGCAACTCAAAAGAGCCGCTTATGTTGTGGGCAACCAATGATTCCTAGATTATGAAGAAAACATGAGCGAATAAATATCTACATAAAAACGTCGTGTGGCATGGTGTTTAATAATAACCACTTTTGAGATAAAAGCAGGCAATTCGTGCTTTTAGCGCTTATGACCATTTAGCAGTTTACCAGTTTATACGCTTAATTAGCAAATGCATAATGCCGTCATAACAAATAAGGCTGCAATATGAAAACCATTTCACAAATTACAACGTCTGCACATTTGTACTCAAGCTGGCATGAATTCAACCGGTATAAGCGCAAGCGTTCAAACTAGCTCAATTAACTTTTATCACTTGAATTTTAAGCTCGTCATCAGTAAACATTGCCTAAGAAAACTAACATTATTTTTGTCAAGTATGCTCAAACTAACATCGCAAACTTTCCAACTGTTAATTTAAGAAAGGTTTGAAAACACTGTTTTGATAGCTTTCTTACAAATTTTTGCTTTTGATGCAATAATTCGTCAGGCGGTGTGAACTAGCGTATGATTGGTATAGAACAGATATCTCACTAATAATATCGTTGCTTAGATTAGGATTAAGATAGAATTGCCGGAGAACAGATTCTGAGAAGTTAATTAAACGCAATGAACCAAGCACCCATTATTGACAAATGCTTATATGTGACCTTGTAAAATGGATCCATTGGGACATTTCTTTGTATTACATGAAAGACAAGGTGATCTGTAACGCTACAAAACATCTACCTACATTATTTACACAATTTAAACCAACTGCTGGTCGTTCATGTGCTGGGTTCACTGGGACTAACGAAACCTTGCCTAGGAGTTAAACCAAAATTTTCGAGGCAAGACATCCTTACCTGATGAGATCGACCAATATCGAAACGCGTAGTGGGGTTTGGTGTTTTCGGGTTGGCAGCACCCAATTTCCATAACAACGGGTTGTTTACAAACCTGTCTAAAAGCTTGTGTAGCCGATTGTTTTCAAGCATTATACGACTTGGAAAATCCATTAGTGATACGCATTCACATAATCAGCCGTGCAAAACTGCCAGCAAAATGAGTGCGGTATTAAATATTCCTAAACAAATCCATTTTTTCTTAATTACCAAGTTGATAGCCACAATGATTACTCGGGGTATTTTAAAAAATAGAATTTATAGAAAACATTTGGTAAAAACACTTAAATTCAAATCTGCGAGTTCCCCAGTTTCTATCTGTCAAACTGTCAAACCGGAAAGTCAGCTACAAGCATATGCAATCCTTCGCGCTTATTTTTGTACGGTAAATCGACAACGGTTTTACAGTAATAAGATAGGGTCGAACAGTTATGAGAGTGGAACTTAAAATTAATATAATCCAGAACACTTGCAGGTTGTTTAAACTATAGATGTTAGTTTGTTAGCTTTGTTTTATGGTGGTGATAAAATACATTTTTATCTCCTGCGGAGTGACCGTTGTTTCTCTATTCACAGTAAAGCTGAACAACAGAGCATGTAGTGTATAAACGATTGCCTAAGGACAATGTAGAGCATATCAAATCGACACCGGATTAATTGTTGAATTTGTGACTACCTAAAATTTATTTGGAATTCAGCGTGCTGGTATGCGCCTTGGTATTAAAAATGGGATTTTAACGTCCCCTTGTCTGAATATTTACTTTGACTGAGAAGTGTAAAGTTCTTTTAAATTCACAAAAATAAATAAACGTATTAGCAGTGGAAGCTCTTTCATGGTCTCCAGCTTATGATTTCTTGAAAGGCTAATGAATAATAGCCTATATTTTCTGCTTGATTGTGGATAATTCTAATTTTGAAATAAGATGTAATAAAATCTGTTATCATACATTATTAATAATCACGCGTTGACTCTAGTATACAAGCAGTTCATTTAAAACCATTTGTTTGCCTGTATTTTATTTAATCATGTAAATATATTTGTAGGCAGTGGCATTATCATCAACGAATGGTCCTTAAAGTACAGTAAGTTTTCGCTGTTCCTCTAGAAGAAGTTGAACTACCTTAATAAAGCAAAATAATTAAGTTATGTCATCTAGGGTTAGGTGGTAAAATATTGAAATATCAGTAGTATGGAAGCCAATGCACAAGAAATCTTGCTGAACAATCCGGCTAAGATCGAAATTATTCAGGACACAGTGACGCGTATAAACCTCTTTTAGTTGCTTTGCTTGCATATACAGTGGGCACATTGCGCGTCTGCTTCAGGTTCATTCTAGAGGAACACAGATAATCCCATGCAAATTATTAACCTTCCTTATCACAACATGGTTTCAATGAATAAAATACAACTTACTTTTATAGTGCATTTACTCAGCGGTAAAACATCGCAGATCTAGTTGCCGCTGACTTTACAACTGACAACATTAAATAACAAAATTTGGTTATTGAATCGCAAATGTTCGGGTGATGGATGAAGTTCATGAGAACGTAGCGTTCGTTAAATAAATGGTTTAGTATATTTGAGATCAATGGTGATCACCATGTAGACATGAACGCATTTGACCATATAATATATTATGTTCTTGTCAAAAATATTATGGTGGATAAGCCAAGCCAATAACTTTTCTTTACACCGTTCGTTTGGAATCGCAATTGCTGCAACATGGTTTGCTCAACTTGAGCGTAACTTCGCAAGTTATGTAAGGCCTACCTAGTGCAGTTAACACTTGCCAGAAGTCGGAATGAAGCAACGGCCCTACGTTGTAGTACTAGAGATCAATAATTTGGCTTCAATTTTTGCATTTGTTTTTCATCTCAACAACATAAGTCAGCAAGTAATAAGCTCCTAGATTAAACTACTGAAAAACCCTTGATGGCGACATCATCATCCGCATCACATGATTTGAGCAATAGCGCATTCAGGCCAATGCGTATTTATTTTTGTTAGACTGAAATAGATTTATAGCTGTTCATTTGTGGACGCTGCACAGGCTCGTCGCAGTTGTTCTACATTTTCATCGGCAAAACCTAACAATAATGACGCATTGCTGAGTCAAGGTGATCTAGAAATTTCAGCAAATAGGGTTGTTTAACTAAAAAGTATTTTACAACATATTCAAAATAAATCAGATAATGTAATGTTTTTCAGCCTTCTCTGAAAACACATGCTGCCAACATACCCAATCTCTGGATCAGGCTCTAGTAACTCTAAGAAATGTTAACACGTGCATGGTAGAAATGCTTAAAACTTCATTTACGTGGTAGAAAAATTTAGTACATTTTACGTCTCATTGTAAAAAATGACTATAAATATACCTGACTGGTTTTGGAAGAGTTTAGTTCCCATCTTCGAAACTAGTTCCTGTCCATCAGAGTAACCCATAATTTTTGACCAATTTCACTCTATACCAAAGCAATGTTGCAGAATCTGCTCTGCAAAGCTTTGAGTTGTAAGTGACTATACGCATGAAAATTACATTGTTCCATCTATAATAGAGAATTTGAGATACTGCTGAGTCGTTTTTTAAAGTGTCACTAGAGTTGTACGACTTCTGTAGCCCGTTCTTTATGCGCCTCTGAATAACTACTGCAGTGATGCAGCAAGTGTTGTGCAGCGAATTTTCATCGTACAAGCATATAAAGTTAAGTGGTTTATTATTAGCCCAAAAAAGCAAGTGGGGTACGTGTAACGCAATTTGTTATCCGCTGAAGTTTAATACTTGTCACTATAATGAAAAAACGACCATTGTTCAAATATATACGTCAGCTCATCTGTATACAAAAGCATAGCTTATCATTATTCGCCATGCAGTAAGTTTTGATTTGTTTTACAACCTATATCGATTTACACAAGTAGTTCCTCCCGGCACTGCCGTTGTTTAAGTTTGTCCCAGAAGACAAGAGAGCAAAGCAGGTTAGTTTGCATTACGTGCTCAGTTCTCGGAACGGAAGTAAACTTGTTAACTTCTCTTGATGCTAGAACATAATTTTGTAGGCCGATAAAAACTACTATTTAACGGAATTGCGATAAACTTACAGAAACGTTAGAGTAAATTTTTCCGGTTGCAACCAACTTAGTCCCTACCCAAATGATCACGGATAAGCATCTCGAAGATAGCTGGTATACATCGGAGTTACAATCGTTCGTAACAAATCAATTATTATATTCGGATCAGTAACTACCGTTGTAGAGTTTCTGAAAGCTAACCCCTATCTAAAATTTTATCGCTGTACTACAAAATATAAACATTTCGTTTGTAGGCCTTATATATTTTATGAAATGTTATTCTATCTCTACCACTGGTAACCAATCTGGTTAACTTTAATCTAATAGTGCTGTGCTAACTGGGTTGTTCTGTCTTTATCTGTTAGTGATGGCAACTACACCTTTTAAAAAAATTTATGAAAGCAGTGTTTTCAACCTTTCTATCGCTGCGAACCGGGCAAAGTTTCCTAATACTAGCGCGGCCTGCTGAGGTGAAAGTTACTTTTTTGGATTTTAGGTTGTTTTTATTTAATTATTTTAACCGTTTAAACCTGCATTAAAAATAAATTACAAGTGCATCAAAATAAATATAAATTGAAATAAGAGCTTAACTTATTAGAACTTTAGATAAATGAGAAACTTGAGTTTGCTTTTCTGCAACGAGACTGTTCCATCTGGGGGTAATATGAGGCAATGACACCCGAAGCGTGTTGTTTATGCCCAGTTTATTTCGTTGATTTTTATTGCGGTCACTGCCAAGAACGCCGCTTCACATAGTTAAGAATTCGGAAATGGCAATAGGGATTTAAAATCTGTGGTAACCATCCGGTAATCCGCCATGATTTCAATCCATAACAGCAGCATACTTGTTTCCTAGAAGGTAGTTTTAGTGCTACCGTTATTTGCACTCTCCAACAATAGTTGTTCTTCCTACACAGACATGCTACATTCGCCTGGTTTTTTGACAACTTACCAGCTCGTTATTCGTTTATGGTTGAAAGACAATGTACGAACTCCGTCAAAAGCACAGACAGCTGATCCTTCACCAACTGAAAAATGAATGCTCAGGGTCATTTTCACCTAAACTCATTGATACTGTTTAAAACGTGTCCAAAATGCCTTTGTTTATGCGCCGTCTTCACAAAATTAGTATGGTTTTAAATGTAGTTACTTTGTCTGCTAACTTTGAAAATATTGTCATTTACTCTAAGCGAATAGATTGAATTCATTGAGCCGGCCGAATACTAATACAGGTAAGCCAGTTTTGCGACCCATACCTTGTCACTGAAATGCGCTGCTAGCGGCGACCATTTTCCCAGAGAAATCTTTGCAATTGTTCTCGTAAGTTAGAATTTCTGGTTACCGACTTTCCTCTGGATAAACACGCTGTTTCTTTGTACAAGAAATGTCATCTGTTTTCTGTGTCCAGTCCACACAAAGCTGCTCAAACAGGCACGTGTTGAGAGTACGTGTTTTGGTGACGCTTGTAACTTCAGCGACATCAATCAACATACTGTTAAATTCCGATGACATTTTTCTGCTTGTCAGCATATTGTTTTGAATGATGCAGTACGCAGTTTCACTTACAAGTGCAAACTTACTCCAAACAGTTGAACCGAGCAGTCGTCTTCTCACGGTAGCAGCTCAGACTGTGCATGTGCTGACACAAAAGGAGCATTTCAGTTGTCCTGATTATTACCATCCAGTGACTTGAACTGTTCTGCGCATGTAATATTTGTTGACGATACTGCCCATAGCATATCCTCATGCACATTAGTCTGATAAAGATATTGCATCACACAAGCATAATAAATGTGTAAACAAGTATTGCCTTGTTGTCAACATCTATAGCTTCGTCAAGCTAGAAAGCGTGCCGCGGTGTTTCATTAATCCTCTCCAACAATTTAATCTCAGTGCTTTCGGATATTTTCTTAATTTTCCCGTTCAGTTTAGCCGACAACGGCACATGTTCTATGTAGTTAACTACAGCCTCTCCTGGAAGTAAAATGCAACTGTCTTTAGTGGAGGGCAATAACAATTCTTCACCGATAGTGAATGGCATTTTAGGCTTAGCAAAACGGTTAGCCAGGAACTATGATGCTTTCAGTTCATTCTCCTTTATTGATGTGGTGGCCCTCAAAATGTCTTGCATCCTTAGTGTTTTCGATTTCTTAGCTTTCAAAATAATCCATGGCTTTGTCTTTTAATCCAGGGTGCTTGGCATTCAATTAGCGAAACAGTTTTGATGGTTTTATTATCTTATTAGAAAGCCAGTCGCCGCAAATTTGGCGAAGCTGGGTTGGTGTGAAGGCATCAGTTGTCCCGATAGAACCATATTTCAAGTAGGACTCATGATACTGTCTGGTACAAGGTTTACGTTTCTCTGTTGTTGAGGGCTCTTTATCTGTCTCTTCACTAGGCCCTTTCTTTTTCCAAAGGATTCGTTCTAACGACCTCTGTTTCGTACTCATTTTTTGCTAATTTGGGGTTAAATATAAGCGAAAAAGTGACGGAGATGCAACTTGGAAAATAAATCATGTTAGAACTCAGATAGTAAGTATAGACGAAAAAGGGCAGAAATAACACAATTTACACAACACCAAACACTGGTAAACATGATAATGTACGAGTAGACAGAGAGAAGTGTGATACAGGCCTTCACTATACCGAAACTACAATTCTACTACCGCTCGATGCTGCGCAGTTCGTAGTTAAGCACTTGTCCAAAGAATGTCGCCCAGTCCCGGGAGAAACACAACCGTAAACAAAATGGAAATAATTTACTTATTCTTGGGCGGCCCGGTACCATTTGCTGTACTGACCGGTACCGGTCCGCCGCCCAGGGACCACGGTAATAGAGTGTACTGATATGGGCTGAAGTTTGCTCACTTAACCATGTTCAAAAGTATGACAGAACAATTCTTCGCCAAAATCAGACGCTTGGAAACACTAGTCGTTCACTCAACATATTTGTTAAATCAATATATCACAAACGCCAGAATACATTGAATACCAGCACATACCATGTATTTGTTGGTCCACAACAAAGATTAGTACAATGGCAAATGTTACTCAAATTTCTTCCCTAGAGTATTAGTTTCTGACCAGTGACACACTGATTCGAGTTAACCTTTGAATGCAATGACTTTTTACTGAAGAAATTGAGGAATTTGTTGATCAAACTAATCATCAATGACTCCGTTCATTCAGAATATTTTGGAGCATAAGTTCTGCCAGGCGTCCTGCTGACGAACCTGGAGTATGCGAACGACAAATTTCTCTTATAATCTGATGCATTGGTTCTGCATACAGTACTGCACAGACTTGTGCATAGCGCTATGTTCATCGGGTTGTAACCTGCACTTTTATACTGCAGAATTATGTTGCTGGACTCAGCCGACACAACTCCTGTTTCACCTATTACCGAACGACTACTGGAAGTGGTGGATCAATGCATGTACATTAGTAGATGTTTCGCCTCTGGTGGTCGTATCACTTAAGAGGTTATTTGGCATATCAGAAAGGCCCGTGTGGCCTTCCAGTGGCTCAAACATCTACGAAGACGGAGGGATATCAGACTGTCCGTGAAAGGTAGGGTGTATTAAACTGCGATAAGGCCAGTTCTACCGTATGGATCGGATACATGGCTAATTCGCGGTGAAGCTATCAAACGCTTGGCTAAGTTTGACCACCGGCGCTAGCATATTATTACTCATGTCTGGTAGGAGCATTGTATAAGCAATGCTGACGTCCTCCAGTTGGTTTTTGGAATGAAGCCTTGTGTTGCATTTCTCGGGTGTTTGACACATATTATTGGTTTGCTTTGGCTAGGCAATGTCCACTTTGTATCCATTGATTGACTTCCTCGACGTGCATTATGCGACGTGGCTGCACCAAGTTGGGAAATATTTTGTGGTAGCCACTCTATGACCGGGCATAGGAGTATGAAGAAAGCGAGTTACTTGGTCAGACTGGTGCGCGCCGGCTGCCTGGTTGGGGCCTCAGGATGGTTCACACCAATGGTTGGGTGCTGTGTCAAATATGGTGCACTCCCGAAGTCACTGGCGCACCCGTATTTGGCCTCTTTCATTTGGTTTTCATGTCATTCTGATTAGCCTGTATTTCCTCCTTGCTTTTGCTTTCCCTACATTTTAGTTTTACCAAAACCAAATATTTTTCCTCTGTATTATTATTATTATTATTAGCTCGGAACATATTTGATTATGTGAACTGAACTGAAATGAACCGAAAATCAAGCAAAAACAACCGCATACCTTGGTAGCTCAAAATTCAAGTATATTGTTGAAAGAGCGATCGGTGATGGTTAACGCATCTTAGCGTATATTTAACCCATTTGTGACATCAGAGGGCTTGTGTTTTGAAACTGTATTGAACTGGGTAAATTATTGGCCATTTGACAATTTTTGTTCATTTCCCCGTAGATAAAAATTAAAATTTCAGCGAAATATTAGCTCGTCTGCTCGCTAATGCCTGGACGTCATAGTAAGAATTGAACGAGAGATTTTAATGTATGTTTTTTGCTTGTATCATAAATTTTTTGTTTTCAGTGCACCATTGAAACATTTCATTTGCATTTCATCCATTATCTTTGTAGCATGTGATAGCACGAGTTGCTTTGTTGTTCAGTTTGTTAGTTCAGTGCTAAAACATTATTTTGCTTAAGGCCCGTCAGCCTTCCAGGACAAAAGATGGTAAATTCCATGATCATAAGTGTTAAATTATTTACGCTTTAAACATTATATTTGTGCTTTTAGTTTAGGTTTTTTGGTTGCCACAGTTTTAATTATTTTTTAACAGTGGTTCTCGCCAAGGCGGCACTATTTGTTGTTCATAAATGACTGCTTTATATATATTGATAACTGATCTTTCTGAGATAGATCAAGAAAGATCGGTCCTGTACACATGCTTATTTCCATTATTTTTCATGACATACATATATCTAGCTGCTTCTTCAATTTACTCCTACAGCAGTTTGAACAGAGAATATTAATTTGCGCGACAAATTTTGGCCATGGAAATAATTACGTTTCATAAATTAGCTTACTCCATGCTCTACGAAACGGAAGATATATTATTATTTTAGTTTCACATTCCAGTAGGACCGAGCCAGATTGGTATTGTAATAGAATATGGCAAAATGCTATAAGGCGGCGCAGACTGGGAGGAAAATTCCTATCCTATTTTTCAACCAACTACGAAGAGTGTAATGGGCTGCAAAATATTTGCAACAATTCCAAAACGAGCAAGCGCTGGCATTATAAGTAAAAACGTAAAGACTATCACAGAGAATATTTGCTTATGTGAAGGGACCCCTCAAGCCGGCTGGTGATCTACCGTTTATAGGGAGCTCGAACGGACAGCACTTAATCTCCAGCGATGAGCGTGCGTCATTGTTAGCTGTGCTTTTCACTTCTATGTTTGCAAATGACCAAGTGGCTTTATCTGGTTCGACGCACACCGCGTTTACCGAACTCGACCATCTGGTTTATGGTGTTAAGCTGGTGTGCTCGATGCTTCCGATCCTTGACAGTTTGAACTCTGTTGGCCCTGAAAGACGCCACTCCCTTATTCGCAATACTCTGTCGACTGAAATCGTGCCAGCCTTGAGTAAATTGTTTTCAAGTCCACTGTACCAACGTTCCTGTTCAAGCAACTGGCAATACATACTTTTAAAGCCGATTCCGAAAGGCCATACTTCAACAACCTGGACAACTACAGTCTAAGTTTCTGACATCCATTTAGTTCAAGGTTGTCGAAAAGTTAACGGTGAAGAGTTTATCACAGATGATCCAATCATAAGCTCTACTCCCGCTCACTTAGCACGGTTTTATGCTAAGGTTACTAACCTGCTAGTGACGAGGCGTGAATGCATGAAGGCAGTGAAATAGGGGAAATCTGTTGATTTATTTTACATCGGTTTTAGCAAGCCTCTTTACAAACTAGGGTCTTGCTAGACAAGTTGTTGTACTGCGGCGTTGGTGGATCACAGCATCAGTTGGTATAAGACTATTTCTTTGAATGAACTTTGCAGGTACAGGTGAACGGCCATATAATTGACTGGTATCATTCTATGAGTTTCGTAGCAAAATGTACGGTGCTGTAACCCACTCTGTACCTAATCCACATCAACGATCTACATCGACGTCTGTCGTTGCCATTTGCCCTAATTGCGGTCGACTTACTTAGTTGGAGAGCAATTATCACCCGATGTGACTGCGGACTACTTCAGCAAGACCTCAACGTCTACTGCCTCCAAAACAACCCAAACAAGTTGGTGTACATGAGTTTGTGGTAAGATGGTAAGTACCTAAACTAAGACATGGACTTCCAATTATTAAATCCCACAACTTCTGGGAAGGACTCAGGTGTACTCCCAATCGGCGACTTGAAACACGTTGCTAAAACCAACAAGCACTTTTGCAACGGATTGTGCCTCTTGTGGGTGGTCAAACTCAGCACTTGTGCTTATTCTTTTGTGCTAAAAATTCGACTCTGCTGTTCTGCTATACGATCAACAATGATTACGGCTCGCATGCCCACCGTCTAATTAATAGTGTCGGAACAATTTCGAGCGGGACCAAAACCTCGCTAACAGGCTGATTGCGAGGTTAGAATGATTATCTTATGCAAACCGTTGCTAATGGGTCGCAATTTACACCCTATACTATCGTCGGCTACTATTCATCTTATTTTAACCTACCACATACCAACATCGTAGTAACTTCCTATTTTTAATCCCGCTGCTTAATTTTCGAACGTTATGCACCACACGTTGACACCGGTACAAACTTGTGATGTAGAACATAAAGCAACTTTACCACCCATGTGTTTCGAACAGAGGGGCAAATATTTGAAACTATTGACCAGAATGAGTCGTAGAATACAAATCCTTGCAACAGTTCACGATATTATTGCGTCTACATGTATCAGCTGCAAGATTCCTAGAGCAAGTTCACCTTAACAAATATATGTTAAATGAGTTTAATTACCGCAGTCCAAGACCACCAGTCCTACCTGCAAGTCTTGACCTCATGGCAGCTACGGTAATGTAGTTAATATGTCAGCGAGCGTCTTGAATAAAACAGATTGTATACTGCTAGAAAACTGTTAGAATGCTACGGTGAATAATGCTAACATGCATGCAGATGAGCTTATCCCTAGCGTTGAGAGAGCGGTAGCGAGTTTACCCTCCAGTTAATCAGAGGAAGTTCGTGTACGTTTACTAATTATCATCAAAATTTAAATGCAACTACCAGTGAAGATAGGCCCATATTAGGTTATTGCGGATAAATCATTAAGATAATTAATATTAAGGATAAGACAGATTTTGGTAATTATATAATAATTGTAATGGATGTTTTAGCAGCCAGATGATGGTGTATCACATACCGGACTTTGATGCTACTACCAAAAATGCACAAGGCCATAGTCCCAAAACTCGTATTTCATGGCACAAGCTCTCGGACTACTGATCTTGCTAGAAATTTATCGGGGCAATTGAAACCACTTACCGGGCGAACCAGTACGTTCGTAAAATTTCCATACTATACGCCCATGGTTAGCGTGACTTATCACTCAGGCAGATGACCTATTTGTAAACTTGAACTTTACCCTACCTCTTACTAATGTGTGCAAACGGCGGTATTAGGAATAGCGAGATGCTGTAAAATTGAAGACAAGACTCTGGGTAGGGAATCCAAATTACCAGTTAACTAAATATTTGAGGATATGACCGTACAAGCTGGAATGTCAAACTTCGTTTTCCAATCGAATCCATACAGCCAGAAAAGGGATCTGGCCATGAAATGGTCAATATTGCCTCTGCTAATGAACTTATTTTTGGAATCTTTTGATACTAGGACGCTAACAAAAAAAGGTAGTTCACCGAAGTTTACTGGCTCTAGTTGACGACATGGAAGTAACTCAAATGTGATTTGGTGTGCACTGAAAAACGTCATACAATGATGATCTTCCAAGGGAACTAAACTATTAGTTTCGCGTTGCTACAAATGAACGAGCACCTGTATTCGGATAAAACAATAAAGTACACAGAATGTTTGCGTGTATGCATAGTTTAAATTGCGAGCGAGATATGCGCAAGAATTCCAGAGAACAAAACGCACATTTCCTACATTCGACGAGTGCTTTCGGATATCTGGCTTCATTAGGACGCTCAACAGTGTGTAATATTCGGGTCACCAAATGGTAGCTTTAGAATATTGCGAAATCAAACAGCTGCGCAAATAGAATGCTGGAAGAATTACTCCCAAGTGCCAACAGATGTACACAGGTCGGGTTAACACTGAAACTTGGCTCCCCATTATAAACACCTTGGCATATTTGCCAATAAAACGAAGCACAAAGCAACACCTGAAATGATGGTACTATTGCTGAACCACTTGAATCGACATACTGTATTGTGATTGTATTGATATATTGGCTCACATCTCGGCCATCAATATTATCTTCCCTGTTCGCTAAAAAATGCCACTTCCTTTGTATACTGATTAACATAGACTGACGGAGCTTTTGTGTGAAAAGCAAAACCTTGCTAAACAAACAAGCCATTTGCTTGTTTCTCAATCTGACTAAACTTATAGATCAACTTAACGTTTTTATTGAACTCCATTTTATATGCTCATAAAGACAATTTCTAGTTTTGGGTGCATGGCTCTGACTTAGGTAGAAAATATTATATTCTAACTCGGAAGAATTTTAGCTCTTTACTCTGGTTAAACAGCGCGTGCGCTCCTTATTATTTGTACGTTTGGGATTGAAATAATCTGAGAAATATCCTTAATATTTACAACTAATTGTACAAGCTTTACTGTTGACGAAATGTTTATGTGTTACTCGTTTGTCAATAAGAAAAGCAGTGCCCTGTTTTTGCTTCTATTACTTATGCTCTTGATTGGGTCATATGATATTATTGCGCAAAATTCACAGATGTTTACCATACGAACACTTTGGTGTCATGGATTTTTATTAATGGCCTTTTTTTCCGGAGGCTCCGCTCCTTAAGCGAATATCGATTAGATTGAAGGCTGTAGGTGATTTCCTAGTTTTCATGTACAAATTCACAACCTAATAATTAAATTAATATTTCAAGGCGTCAGCTCGTTTGATGAAGCAAAGTAGCTATACTGTTGGATCACTGAAAGACATCTAATTCTGCTTTGCTCACACTGCAACAGTTATAATGCTTTTCAAGTCACACAGTTAAGTTTTGCGTTAAAGTCAGCAAATAAATTGCAAAAGCCAAATGGCGTTAGTTAGCCAAGACAAAGCAATGTTTTACGTGTCAGCATGTCCGTTATAGGAATCATAAAAATTTACAAATATCCAACAATGGCAAGCTGTTGATTTTACTAGAAGTATTACTCGCAGTCGACAGGTGCAATTGTAGCGGAGCTTACATAAGCATGGCGAAATGCACAGCTTAGCTGAGTTCATTATAATGGATTATTTTCGGATCCTTTATATGCTATAGCGGTCTGTTGCGCCATTGTGTTTCTGCGTGTGTGTTACGATTACTATAAGACTGTTTGGTGCATTCTTGTTTAGAAAAGTGGTGTCATTTTCCACTCCAGCTGGAAAAGTTTAAGCACAATATTGAAGCTGGTTATGTACAGGAGTGTTGGTTTTGTAAAATGTTCTATGCAAGAAAGCTAAAATGAGTTACTGTGCAACAGCACAGCAGACGGCGGCGGAGAATCTTGTGTCGATAAGCATGCAACTTTATCGTTTAGTTGTATGCATTTCCAAAGGGTTAAACTTACGCATAAATAAGTGGAACGCAGAAAGACTTACATATAACGTGTAATATTTGGAAAATACATTTTGTACTCGGAAATGATATTGAAGAGTAATCTAAGGACAGATAGCGAAATTATGTGCTTTGGGAAATGGTCAGTGTTTTATCAAGCACAGCGCAATCATTAGCTAGTTGAGCAAACGTGCTATCAGGACGGAAAATGTTATTGATTGGTATGTTTGAGTTTTTGATGCTATACCACATATGTAACAAAAGACATGATTTTCTATTAAAAAACTGGTTATTTGCAGAATATTACAGCCAAAACCAAGCTTTCTAATGCGTGCATAGTGAAATGGAAATACATACATGGTTTCTGTAGCTGTATAATTATTTTATTAATCATACTTCACAATTATGGATGCGTAAAATGGCGGTAACTAAATTCCCAACACCTTTCTTGTTATGAGTACTGACTATTTGGTTAAACGGTAGTTAAGATAAAGCAAAATTTCGAGCGATCAGCTCAGTTGATATACAAAGTAAACAGCAGCTAATGAATTAAAAGTGAAGAAACTGACCAACATGGTTTTATTTGGTTAATCAAATTGCTTTCGTTAGAATTAGGACAACTATGCAAAAGATAAACCGTTTAACGTGATTACACCTGCCTTAGTTGTTCGCTGTTATTATAATATTAGGCTGCATCATATGCATTAATTTGTTTTGCTTTTCTTTTAATTTTATTTGCTGGTTGTATAATGTTGTGTAACATGAATCCATCGCAAGAGAAAAGCCTATCGTAAAATGGGCCCAAGTTAAGGCCGGCCCAATTGCTGATGTACATAGTTAGAACTATTCAGAAGGATAGAGAATGCAAAGTTTTAAAACATAATGCATATGTAAATCTCTACCTTTTATGACTTAATATAGTAGCGCTAATTGTAACGATCACGTGAAAGTCTTAAAAGTCTTAAGCAAGTGCGCGACCAGAAGCAGGCGTGCGCATCATCAACGTAACCCGAGGGCCAAATGCAAACCCAACAGAACCAGGGGGGAGCGGCTAACGAGCGACGAACTGCAGTTGGCCTGTGACAGTGAGAACAGAGGTATTTGTGGAAAAAGCAATAAACCAGACAGTAACTGCTTGGTAGGTGCACTCAGACGTGACCTCAGGCGGAATATTATTAACTTAATGTAACAAACTAAATGCATTAGAACAACTCCAGGGTGGTCAGAATATGATTTACAGAACCAACAATACCGCATCAAATGGCAACTAAAATTCACCAAACTAGAAAGAAAATAAGCCTGTGTTTTGTGACGAAAGCATGACCGATAAATGTGCGCATGAGTGACATCTTTGTTAACCGTTATCGTGTGCGATAAAGATTTGCTTTCTTAAACCTTTTTCTTGCTATACTACGAAAAGAAGCTGCTGGATAGTTGCCATTAATGATCCAGTAAATTAGCAGTACCAACTGTTGGTTAGAAGTATTACAATTCTTTGTAGGTAAGCGCTAAAGCTAACTTGACTTTTTGCCTCACTATACACATTTTGTGCCAAAGCTAACATAGGGACATACCGAAACTTGATTACGTCAGCACATATCTAATATGTCGTATACAATAGTCAAAAGATGAAAATTATTAAAAACCTGCTACAGCTAAAGTTACAGAGGTAGAGAAGGGAAGCAAACGCAACAACAACAATAACACGAATGGTATCAGTCATGCCAACAATTGTCCTAAACCAATCGATTTCGTAGTCATTAAGTCTTAAACAACCGAGTCATATTTAACGACCGATGTCAAGTACAAATTGGAAGCCTCATTCGACAAACTACTCAACTGTTATCCTCATTTCAGGTCTAAGTGGAACCAAAACCACACGCAGAAGGAGTCGGTATGTTATTATGCGTAGGACATGCATTATTCATCACAAAATATCGCATGTGCAAAGGTCGCTTAGCTACAGACTTCCACTTTCTTTTCTACGAGGAGTTCCCAACATATATGCCTCGAACTGTGAAGTTACTGATGGCCCAACACGATTAATCCGTTTGTGTCCGTCGACTGGATGAGCCAAATTCCACCATCATACAAGAAGTTTATATGGGACGCAAATCTGTTTGCAATAATGAAGAAAGCAAAATAACATCTCATGAGTCACATAACTGACAATGATTGGCAGTAGCTTTAAATATACTTAATACAAACACGGATTTTGAAATGCTTAGTTTTCACCTCGCATTATTGGCACCTCCTTGACTCTTTAAATTCAAGCATTTCACACTTGACTTACTGCAAACTGCTACGCTGTACCATTTCCATACGCCACCGCACATCTTTCAGTACCCGACTTTTCACATTACGATTGCAAACCGTTTCGTAAGTTGATTTCTGTTTATTTTTTCATTATAGAACCACGGTAATATTAAATTACATGTATTTTGTTTGTCCAGGGAATGTGTATTGTAAGGTTCACTAATTTGCAGTTTCATTACGCTTTCTCGTGGGAGTATTTAGTCAAAGCTATGTATAATAGCTACAGTCATGTTAAACTTGTCTTTATAAACTAGGTAACATAGAAGGCAAATCACTATGGGATACGCGAGAATGAACTTGCATAACAGTCTCAGATAAAGAATGAATGAAATGTGACTGAATAGAAAGCAAATTAGGTAACACACTGCTATTAGATTCGATATACATCCTTTTTGTTAAGGTAGCATGTTTTTATTGATGACAAACGTGTTTACACACAGAACTAAAGAACGTAGGGAGGATTAATTAATATATTTATTTTGCTGGCTTTTTTCTAATCCTGACCTAAATTCTTAAAAAATCCCCTCTTGCATTTATTTGCACTTTGGGTACAGTTGAGAAGCAGCTTTTCCTGCGCTAAACGAAGTTTTAAATCTAAATCTATGTGGTAAAATGACAGTTTAGCATGTATTTTAAGATGCATTCGTTTAGTGCCCATGTTAGAACAAAACACGCTACATTTGTCTGACGATTTCGGGTCAGATATTTTTCAAACTTTTACCAAAAACCGCTTATTCTGTTGCTGTTTTATCGCTCCACACTTCCTAGTAAGACCCAACACACTGTTTCATTGTTCGTAGCGACCGATGCACAGGTGCATGCCAGATGTGTCTGCTCCTTAGCTGCTCTGAAAGGATACATTCTATCTCTCCATGCTCCTAGGACATGTAACAGTAAGTAAAAACGAAGCACTTGAATTTACCAGATTGTCAGTGCGCAGAGATCCGTTGCAAGCAATACTTACACGCTGTTGACACTATACTTAAATAGACGGCGCAGGTGAGAGGAAAAGATGAAGCAAATAAAAAATGTGCTTGACATTTGCAGCTACATTGTGTTAATCAAATGAGTTTGGTAACGAGGCAATACAATTAATTCGCAAATGTGGTATTTCGTTTATTTGCTGTAACAACTTGGTAACGAATTGTTTCAAGTGTGCGTACCGGTATCCATATACAGCAAGATAGAATAAATAAAATTTTGAGGTTTGAGATTCCTATCCGAAATTTAGCAATATTGAATTTGCTGCGTCATTGCAGGTTAACCTTTACTGTTAATAGTTTACTTTGGTTTAGTTATATTACCTAAAATTTCTGAGTTAACACTGAAATTCTTTCTTTCAATTATTTCCATAGAACACTTCAACACCAACACTGAAAGTCGTATGGCCAAAGCTGCAATAAATACATACATATATAGATATATGTATATATATATATATATACGCAGCAGGTTTTAGAATTTAAACGAAGTAAGCCGATTGTTCTTACTTTTTAATCTTCATGCTAATACACCTCGATAGGATGAGTTAGATCAAGCACACTAATAAAATGCGATGAATAAAGGGATCCAAATATTTACAAGCACAGCTAAATTGGTAGCCTGTTTATGGCTAATTCAGTGGAGATGTTGAGATCCTCATCTTTAATCGAGACGCTCTACTGTCGGCATTTAATAGACTGCATAAGTGCCGTTTTTAGCGCTTAACTCCCGCTTTCGGAGCAGGATAGCAATTGTTTATGCAGTCGCCAGTGGACTGCATTTGACCGTTAGCGTGCTTTTTCCGTGTATCGATTCGGTGGTCTGAAATGCATTTTGCTTGTTGACATGGTAATTCAAAGTAAGCAGGTGCGACAACACGGCGTTTGTTACCCTCTTCCTCCTAGCACAAATAAGCCACGCAAGTAATAGTTCTAAAACTGTCTTAAATGGACGCTCGATGGCTTGCCCAATATATCATGTTCGCCAACAAAATGATAATCCGTACCACAAACGTTTAGACCCTTGTTCTACTCCATGAGTTACTCCTTATCATGGAATGTAGTGAAACTGACTCGTAACTCGACCGCAGGGATTGCTCTGCCAGTTACATTTAATTTAATTTAATTTTCGCTCTCTTGTCAAGCTTGAGAAATAACTGAAGGTAGATTAACCATTCTATAAAGCTAAAAGATGTTTTACCTCTGCAGTACATCAGAATACCTGTAGCGCGAGTTGCATCTTCGGATTTTGATCTGTTCTCCAAGCATATCAATTTTGTTTTACACATTTCGTCACCGGTTAACGTGAGTTCGTCAGTGTGAAGTAACGAATCAGTGTTGGCTCGTCCAGGTATGATCTACGAGGGAATGACGTGCAACATTGCAATTAACGTCTTGTGGCAATTGCTAGTAAGTAGATCATTCTACGCTTGGTGTTCTTTGAAGTCATATCTGCCGTATGCCGGCGCATGAAAGCATACGAGCGAATATTTCCTTGAAACAGCCTGTGGAGGATACCATGTTTTTTAACATCCTTGTTTTCCTTATTAATCCCAATTCACTGAATTAGTTAAACAGCGGTTTCGGTTCCGAATCTTTGGAACGAAACCATGAACTTGATATAATAACGGTTCTATGTGACTTTTCTCTAAACACTATGATGCGTTTTGCTTACCAGTGTCCTATTTAGCTAGAGAACTAAAAACGCAAGGCAGTTATTGCGCTCACAATAGTTGGTAAACTTCATAACGTTATATGCATTAATGAATTGGCTAGCTGAGCTACAGCGCGTAGATCGCTATCCGCTACTCAATGTATGTACCGACCATGATTCACCAAGCTTCTTATAAATGCATACAGTTGAATGTAATCTGGATTCACTAACAGATTTTCGCGGGCAGATACTCTAATTTGGATTATATGTTACCTCATCCTTTCTGTTAAATTTTTCTGCTACAATTGCACAGTGTTCTCTACATATTCGCAAGAGTTCCCTTGAACATTAAATAAAATGTCGATATAGATTTGATGCAGTGAAATATGCCAAAATATATGGTCTATACTTACTTCTAGTGGAAAGTTTGTTAAAAAAGACACTACGCCTAAAGTTAACGTAGGTCGACGGGTTAGTTCCAGTTTTGTCACTGAGTTGAAGAAGTCAAAGCAGTCTCTGAGAAGGCACTTAACTAAAACATTCCTGACTGGATCTAAACGCCGACAAGTCATTTAGGAAACAAATAATAGAGAGTTAGAAATATACAAAATATTCTTAGTTGCAAGGCATGTTTATAGAATTTTGGCTGGCTACGTATTCATGAAATTACCGCTTCAATGGTTCTTAACCGTTTAAAACTATCGGCGTAAGTTACGTCCTATTTTTTCAGCCGACTCAGCCTGCATAAATCCTTGTTATAGTAAGTGTGTTAGTCTTCTCTGTTCCGGATTTCTGATAATCTGATCTGTCACTAAGAATAATATAAAACACTTGATAGAATCCAAGTTATACATCAGAACCATACCCCATCACTTATCTGGTATAGATAACAGGAAAAGTTCGTTAGTCTGGAGCTAGTTATGGATAGTTAAATGCTCGTTTTAACTGTTATTTAATAGCCAGTTTGTATTTCGGATATTGGTAGTACATGTTAACCTGAGCTGATGTATACTATTGCATTATCATTGCAAATGACTGAACGAGCATGGCCATTTAGGCATAAGATTCCAGACTGGACAACTAAGTCTGACAAATATTTACATTATTTCAAGGTAACGGAGTTTTGTTTCAATTGATAGAGCCTCTATTAACGTTTCATCTAAATGCACGATAGAAAGTTTGTGTACATATTTTTCAGCATCGGTTGGAAGAAATCCACAACAAGGGGAAACTTACTTCCATCTACCTCGCTAGGATTTCTTGAATATAGAATTCCAAAATTATATGGCTATAGTACTTAGATATTTCGATTTATTTAATTATTGTTTTGATTAGTGTGTTTGATATAACCTCACCGATCATGGTTTATAAACATGAGAAAAAAGAAGAAAAACGATTTTGATATATATATTTTATATGTTCTATTATATATTAATAATCTTATCGGAGAGCTGAGAAAGGAAAATCACGTTAGGATTTTGAACCAGTATCAAAAATCTCCCCAAAATGTCAACACGTTTCTTTTAAATGGAAATGTCGAGCAATGTTATTTCATATTTTCGCTTGGAGCAGTACAGCTTTTAGGATAGTAGTAAGTCTATAAGCTCCATGTTTTCTTGTGGTACATTCATAAGATTAGGAAAAATTAGCAGATGAGAGGGTTGATGTGTTTTCCGAGCCGGGTAATTGTGTTGCAGACATTTCATTGCCAAAGTAGGCAACATCCTCTGTGCAGCTATTAGGGTCTGATTCGCAGAGCCTCGTAAGCCACTGCCATATACAAGTGAATACTGATCGGCTCCTGCTTTGAATGTCACTCTTCTATTCGCTCACATGGGTCGGTCAAGTGGTCGTGCATTCGCCCTGTAGACCTGGTATTTATTGTTATCATCACATGCCAAGCTTCGTAGACACCCTTTAGTTCCAGGTGCTTATTGATTGTGTACAAGCTCGAATTCCAGGCTTCGATGAACTGACGCGCTCTGCGGTTCTTCGCTGTTCCAAATATCGGCGTTTCCCAGATCAAACGGATGGCTTTCAGCATCCACGATGAAAAGTCACTAATATCAGTACATATGGATACCGAAAATCATCTGTTCGATCTGGGAGACGGCAAAAATAAACTTAAACAATAACGCCAACTATCCTATGCACAAAAAGCCTCAATTCTACTTCCATCATATGGTGAGGTAAGTTGTATGACGGTTAAGATCAGTGCAACATACCGTGTATTTTGATGAACTCAGAAGTAAAACCCACAGACCTGGAGCAAGATACTCGTCAACCGAACTCTGAACTCTACGGCAAACCCAGAATTTTTGAGTAACACTGGAATCCGCACTGAGATAGGAAACATTTTACTCACTCATGTGCACCACAACAGGTGTCCCGTAGAGTACGCATCTATTGCTGACCTACCTTGGAGCACGCGACAATCGAAAAGAAATAGCGGAAGAGCACAGCAGGGTGGATGGTCAAAACGCCTTCTATAATTATAGCATTCCAGGGTGTCATGATAGCCATGATAGATACTTCCCAGATAGTTATGATTCCAAGCATCTTCTACAGCGTCTTCGTATTTGCAGCATAATCAGGGCCAATGCATTAAGCCCCTTCTATGCGTTGCCTGCGTCCGCGGGCGTGTCAGTAACCCGTTCACTGGTTTATCGATTGGCCAATAAAGTATAGTGGATCAATGCATTGTACAACATGCCGGTTAGAATACAGTTTTAACTTCCATGTGCCTGATGTTTTTTCTTTGTGCTACTTCTGCTAGGAGCCAGCCACTGTGCTTAAGTTCCGCAATTGGCGACGAAAATTAAACGTGGAATAAATTACTATGAGACGTCTCACCCAGCCTGATCCCTTTTGGAAGGACACGTCGTCCAAGCCTTCCTTTGCAGTTTGGAATCGTGGGAAACGAACCCGCTGTTACTTACTTGAGCTTTGCACTATTACAAACCCCCACATTAAACTTAGTAAAACCCAATCTATCAAAATGCTAAGACAACACCTCAGTGCAGAATGTACACGGAATTTTGATGCCGTGTGTTTATACGACAGCACAGCCCTTACAGACGGCTTTAAGGTCCTGGATGACCTGTGGGATCCGCGGCAACATGTTTTTACGGCGCGCCGAAGTTTTTCTCCTTTATGAAAGAGAGAAGAGGAGAGGGTTAATGAATTCATCAGTGGCATATAACAGTCCCTTTCTGATTGCCGTTACAATAAAATTCCAGTAGCGAAATTCGAAGACACCATGGCCGTGCAATGCCTTTTGGTTGGCACTCGAGACGATAAAGCTGGAGAACGCCTGCTGTCAGAAGATGAGAATGAACTCACTTGGGACACAGCCTACTCACTGGTCAGACAAAGCGAAAGCGTTGTGCAACAAGTAATTCTATATCGAAGCGTTTCTTATTCAGATGCCGTCCATGCGGCTACATTTCGACTTGCACCCACCAACAATTGTTTCCTTACGTGCTACAGGTGCGGCTAAAAGCATGAAAAGGGTACTGATAACAGACACAAACAGCTAATTATTATAAGTGCGGAAAGTGTGGACATATTGCACACGTATGTTATTTTACTGAGTTTCAACCACCGGTATCACTTCCTGCCCAGTGTACTGTTCAAAATGTGGCAAACACTGGCGATCTCATATGCTATCTAATTTCGCACACAAATGCATCGCATGTAATGGGAATAACCAGTACACTGTTGATTTAAACACAGAAGGGCAGTCAGTACGT
The DNA here is from genome assembly GCA_944474145.2 of Dicrocoelium dendriticum. Lineage (NCBI taxonomy): Eukaryota > Metazoa > Platyhelminthes > Trematoda > Plagiorchiida > Dicrocoeliidae > Dicrocoelium > Dicrocoelium dendriticum. Next base: position 47,932,042 of record OX104060.1, read on the forward strand.
CTGGAGATCCATACGGGGGCCTCGGTTACTTTGATCTACAAACAAACCTTGACCAACCTGTTCTAACTCTGAGTTAAGCTGGTACGATCATACAATGGGAAAATACTGGATGTTTTGGGCAATTGTGAAGTAAAAATATATCATGGGGACAATACGTTGATTCTTCCTGTAACCGTTGTTACCACAGACGGACCTAATCTAATTGAAAAGAACTAGTTACATTACATGCCGTAAATATTACAATCTTTCAAGAAGGCGGACAGTATTTACGGCTTATCTACAATCTCGAAAAGCTTAGCCAGTTTTTTCGATTCAAACACACCTAGGACATTACGTGATCTTAAAGCTTGATTGAACATTAATTCACGGACTCAAGCGAAATTTTACAAGGCCCGGGGTCTACCTTTGCAATCCGTCTGAAGTTAGAGTTAAATTTTGGACCGATTACAAAAGCACCCACTACTTTCACCAATACACAACACTTCCTTGGCTGCACCCATCGTTTCTGTACAGAATCCTGATGGTTCAGCTCGCATTTGCTGAGACTATAAACTGACGGTTAATCAAGCAACGACGACGGAACGTTATCTGATTCCACGGATAGAGGACCTTTACGCAACTTCTTTGGGTGGACAAAGTTTCTCGAAACTTGATATAAGCCATGCATATTCTCAAGTGGAACTAAAGGAATCCCCAACTGAAATTAATACCATCAATACACACATGAGATTATTCTGTAATAAACCGATTACCATTCGGGATATCCTCAGCGCCGGCGATCTTCCAGAGAAGTACAGACAACTTTGTGAAAGACATACCTGGAGTTCGCGCTTACTTGGACGACTTTTTGGTTACTGGTAGTACTGACTGTGAACATATGACAGCATTTGCAAAAGTCTTGAAACACCTTCAGGAGTGCAGACTGAAACTCAAGGAGTCTAAATGTGCCTTCTTTTCTAATACAGTTGAATAGCTGGGATTTCATTTGGACAAGCACGGATTACATTCCGTACTGGAAAAAGATTCAACCCATTCTGGATACTCAAACATCCCGAAATATTAAAGAACTGCAACATTGCTTGGGATAGCAACATATTACAGTCGTTTCTTACCCAATTTCGTTAAATATTTTGCACCATTGGATATTTGCCTCGTATGAATACCAGGTGGCTGTGGCCCAATAAACAACAAAATCTTACGAGTCTGTCAGATCAGCTATTAGGAACGCTAATTTGTCAGTGCATTTTGACCCAAAAGACTGATAACTCTTCGTTGCGATGCGTCACCCACCTAGCTGGGGGCAGTATTGTCACACCAAATGGGAGGCATTACCAAGCGACCAATTGCTGTTGCGTCCAGAAGTTGGGCACCAGCGAAAGAGAACTACGCGCAGCTCGACATAGCAGCTTAAGAGATATTTTTAGAGTCAAGAAATTCCACCAATATCTGTGCGGGGGAAAACCCGAAATCTTTACTGACCACAACCTGCTGTTAACCCTGATTGTTGTGAAAAAGGCATAAACCAGATGCCATAACGTCGTATGCAAGGTTGGGCTTTATTGCTCTCCGCTTACAATTACAAGATCACCTGTCACTGGAAAAGTAAATAGCATCATGGATGCTCTGAGCGTTAACCGCCGAATTACCTACCAGATTGCGTACGTAAACCTGTGGAGCTTATCCATCTGCTGCAACATTTAGGCGAAAAGCCCGGGTCGAGTGCAGATATCTGTCAGGAAACTGAACGGGATACATTCCTGACCAAAGTCAATCGACTAGTCTCTCAAGGTTTGTCTGACAGCTGTGAACCGCAACTACTGACCTACTTTATCCGGCGCACAGAGTTAGTCTCGATGATGGGTGTTTGATAAGGAGATCTAGGGCGATCATACCACCACGGTGGCGACAGAAGGTATTCAAGAACTTCACGAAACGCCCCCAAGAATCACGAGAATGAAGACACTTGCGCGATCTTATGTGTGATGGCCTACTATTGACAGATATCTCGAAAAGTTGCTCCGACACGGTGACGTCTCTAGTCTAAGGAAGGTAAATCTAAGACAGATTATGACCAAAAGATTTCTACGAGAATGGACCGGTCTGCGTCAAGTTGCCCAACTAAACAACCTGGTAGTTTGGGGAGTTTTGCGTAGGAGGTGGCTATACCTGATGGCAGAGTAGTTGCTCGGCACAAAGCTCACGTCTGTCATTGTTCCGTTTCTACTACGCCAGATGATGCGTCTTTAAATCAGCAAACTGAGTTGACCAGATTCTTGAACTCTCAAAAAGCTGGCTCAGCAATGTCGCCGTACAACTCGGTTACGTTGACCGTAGACCAACACCAAGCTAGCTTTTGTGGTCCAAACTAAGGGGATAATGGATGTGGCATACTCACGGTCAATGCATTGAGCCCTTTCTAAGCGTTGCCTGCATCCGCTGGCGTGTGTCAGTAACCCGCCCACCGATTTATGGATTGGCTGATTAAGTATAGTGGATCAATGCGTTGTACAACATGCCGGTTAGAAATACAGTTTTGCCTTCCATGTGCCTGACGTGTTCTGCTCTGTGACAATTGCTTAAGAGCCATCCACTGTGCGTTAGTTCCGCAATTGTTATACTCTTACAGTCATTATCATCCTCATTGCCCTTATCATATCATCATCAGTGTCATCCTCTGTATCATCATCAACAACACCATCATCACCAGCACCATCAACCTTCTCATCCTCCCCATCATCATCATCATCATGCTCCTCCTCCTCCTCCTCATCATCATCTTTGTCATCGGCATCATCCTTCTCCTAAGCATCGTCAGCAGCACCATCCTCCTCCTTATCATCGTCTACGTGCTCATGTATTGCTTAAAGATCTGTGCTTACTAGTCGCAACCTTGAAGCAGATCACGCGTCTTTGAACGGCTTCGTCCTCTACGAGTCTGCTTCCAGACGACGTCAGACAGAAGCTGGCACTATCTTACCTTGGTAGGCTAAACTATCTGAAGCTCGATATTTGTCAGGTTATAGCCCTGTCGGGCCAAACAAAAATGAAATCTGCACTCATTGTTTTGAGTTGGCTTACCTTTAGCAGGGAAAGTAACCGCGTCGTAACTTTTCAGGTAGTTCCACGGGTCAGACGAACCCACATCAACAGGTCGACAAAGCTTCTTGCAAGCTCGACGGTTCAAACTGCAGCCTGCGCATATCCTTCACGAACTATGTAGTTGAATGAACATAAGTGAAGCTCTATAGCACTTTGTTGTCATTCCTCTGCCGGATATATTTGGACTGGCCGTTACCAGGTTAAATCCTGTGGTTAGTAACCAAGATTTTTAGATCAGTGGATACTCATGCTTTCGTGCGACAGACTATCAAACAAGCGCAATGGCGTGCTGTTATACATTCGGTCCATTTCTGTGTGGGAGACTAATAAACACATACCGATGCGTAGGTGGCCTGTGCTAGCAGTTATGGTGCTCGGTCCGCCTGAGTTTGGGTGAACTGTTTGTGGGTGCAGCTTATCGCAGTCCCGAAGTCGATGACTGGATGGATTACCGCACGGTAGAAGCTACCAGAGGCGACCCCGCTTTCTGCATGTGAGCGATATTAACTTGCCTCGTGTACTATGACTGGAAGCCATAACTTAACCCAGGACACTATGAAATCGGGACGCGATTTTGCGGAGATGATAGTTGAGACTGGGGTAGCGCAACACTTCTTCCGACCGACGCGCTTCACACCGTATTCCGCCGTATCGTGCTTGGACATACTAGCAACTAGTTGCATGCTACGTGTATATGCTTTTCAAATCATGTAGCCTCTGGCAGCTACCGACCACTCCATGAATGTGGCCGGCCTAGAGCTGCCGCTGCCCTACACATGTCCGCTAGAGGCGTGTTAAAATTACTGAAGACGAACTTCGATGGTCTCAGCGGAGCCGCCAGCTGTTGGTACTGGTCGTTAACACAGCATTCATCTCTTGAAGCCTGTTGGTCTGTTATAAAGTGAGTGCACAGTCGTTATGTGCTCGTTTCGTACCCTACAAATATAGGAAAGATAGACTAGTGAAGCGAGATTGATTCGACAAATTGTATGGCAAACTATCTCGCCGGCTACGCTTATTGCGGCGTACATTCTTCGTGGCTGGATCTAAAGATGTTTATGTGGCCTACACGAAAGGCAGGGGAATAGATGCAACGGCGCAAAAGAACAAAAGCGTCGACACTTTGAACTGAATCTCGCCACCTCAGCAAATTCGGACCACAAGAAGAAGGAGAAGAAGTGTCGCCTTAGACCCAACGGTTACCTAGCAGTGCTGTAGGACTCCGGTGGATGGGCACTGAACGTACGCCCGCAGTTGTGGCGCACTTCGCTTCAGTACTTACAGGTATGCATGCGCCTATGCTAATATCGAAGTGGAAAGCTCCTAAGGAACTCGAGTGCCTGGAGTGCGAAGTGGAAGATGTCCGCAGTCTAACTGTCAGTCTTGACGACCTGAAGCCTGTCGGACCAAAAAACCTCCACTCGCTAAGTATAAGATCGCTGTCAGTCATTAGTTTGCCTGCTGTGACTGATCATTTCAACAGACCGTTGTGCAAAGTTTCATTGCCGAGCGACTGGAAATGTTCGGTAGTGAAGCCAATTAAAATGGGCGGGGACGCGACTAAAGTAGACAAATATCGATCAAATTGTCAGTCTTATATTTTAACGAAAGTGCTCACGAAGACACTGCTAATAGTTATTCTCCGGCTATCAGAGTCGAAAGACCTTCTAACACCCACGCAGCACGGTTTCATGAAGGGTCGCACTTGCAGCATTAAGCTGCTTTTAATGCGGCACAGATGGTTTAAGGTGTTAAACGGAGGGAAATCAGTCAATATTATCTACATTGATTTCATGGAAACATTCGGTAAAGTAAACTATGAGGTCCTACTTCACAACTTGAGGATGTGTGATGCAGGTAGCGCCCTATCTCAGTGGAGTACTGCCTTCCACATTGGGAGAAAGTTGCGGGAACTTTTAGACGGCCATCTAACGGAAGAAAACCCGTCCACTAGCGGCGTACCCCAGCGCACAGTACTGGGGCCATGTTATTCTTTATCCACATCAACCAATATCTCAGCTCCTTTGGTCGCTCTACGCATCGTTTGCAGACGGCCTGAAGATACGAAGGCTATTGATTCTCCCGACGACTGTGAAGTCTTTCAACAGGACCTTGAGTGCCTTTCCCTGCGGTCTGCGGAGGCTGAGCTGGCAATCAACTCCGTTAAGTAGTCATTTGTGGGTCTGGGAAAGGATGCTTAGGGGCGTATGCACACAACAGCCGGCCAAATGCTGCATCCTACAAGCTCTGTAAAGGATCTGTGTACCCTCATACTGTGCTCTGACAACAAGAACAGACTGTACCGAAATAGATCACGCTTGCATTGGACAACCAGACACAGCTTCTGCACTTGCTCTGTAAAGATTGCAACTCGCCTGTTTTCTTCCATGCTAACGCCGGTGCTTTAGTACGGCTCACCTGCCTATTGTCCGATCACAACAAGTGAGAGGCAGAGACTTGAAAGGGTTTAGTATGTTGCTATCAAAATCATACCCAGTTTCCGCAAAATGAGGTACGTGGACCGATGTAGGAGAATTGGGATGCATAGCCTGTCAAATCGTCAGCTTCGAGTTAATCTCATAATGGCGCACTGAATATTGCACCTGAGCCATTTTCCCATGCTGAGGCCGCTGCTACAGCTTCGCGCAACAAGCGGCACACGCGGACTTTGGTACAAACTAATGGTACCGGAACTGAAGCGTATCGAAAACGTTATGCCATGAGCGTCGAGTGGTGAAATATTGGAAAAGGTTGCCGGAAAAAATAGGCAAGGCTAGATTTGTGTTAGAATTTAAATAATCTCATGACGCCCACCTTGCAGATTGCATGTATAGGGAGCGTATTGCACCCGGATAAGATGTAGTGCAGCTGTACTAGCTGCCACCGCGAAGGATCAGCGAGGTGATTCCGTGCTAGTATCTGATCTAATTATAACGGAGCACTAAAGATGTATACCTTCATCATACAATATTTATGATTTTAAACTGTGACACTCATTCATGAAACACTTTCCTTAGGCAACGTTGTGACGCAATCGTTCAAAAGACTACCTCGCCCGCAAAATTATCGAGATGGTGTCTACGAATACCAACATTCTTGGTTCTGTCAGAGCAGACGACGACGGAAGTGTTAGAACCTTGGCAGGGATATCGGAAAAGCCTACCATTTGAACTTCGGTTGAAATCTGATGTTGCCTAACTAAAGCAGTCATAAACCTGCCTAAAAGGTAACCTACTAGGGATTAGCCAAGAGCTTCACGTTACCGCTTGGTCACGATTTTCTACAATATGTGCGGACAAGGATTGGGTCGTGCCCTGGCCAAAGCGTTTTGTAAACTAGATGTCATCATTTTATCATCAAAAATGCGGATAATCGTTGAATTGATATCGATCGGCATTATCCAACACTCGCCTCCTTTTGCTCATTATGAGCTGTTAGAGATCGAGAAAATAGCCTGTATTCATACCAATGATAAGTTACCTTCAGTAAGGTGGTCAAAATGAAAGACCGCCAAAATGTCATTGGTGTCACGGAGACATGGCTACACAGTGAAAAGACTGACGCTGAATTCTCGCAGCCGGGTATGACACTCATACCAAACGACAGCCTTACGAAGCGACCTAAAGTGCAAGGCCGTGGATTGTTCAGACTTACAGTTTGCCGATTTTCTTGGTTGCGGCCTACAATTACATAGCAGAAACACCTACCTTCTAGCTTTGATGTACAGTCACCTTAACGCTACATCGGAAATAACCTGACACCTTCAGACAGCTTTAAAGAACAGTCTTACGTAGACCTACCATTTTATCATAGGGGATTTCAACGTATATTGTTTAAAAACCGCTGACAAAAGCGGTGAATTATTCAAAGCGGATTTGCAACAGTTCAACCTAAGTGTTCCACTTTACAAACACGTCATTTCACCCACTCGTTTTTAGAACAGGTACTAAACGAAATTTTTCTGAATATTGTATTCACTTATGAAGAACACATGATTGATATAGTAGTTGTGCACTGCCCTTTGGGTCGTAGTTGTCTTGTGGTCATCAGCTTTGACCTCTTCTGCTCAGCGGAATATCGTCAAAGAAGCCCTGTGTTGGTGCTCACTATTAAACACTACAACCAGTTTATCCAGCTATTCAGTTTCACAAAAAGCTCATTCCTCGCTGAAAGCCATCCGAAAGCCAAATAGCTTAACTTCCTCAACAAATGCCATCAAATAGTTATGCAGGCGTCATCGACTAGATTTTTCTACGGGAATAAAACCGTTTCTTTCGTAAGGAGCAGGCCTAGATGAGGAATGACCGTCCGCAATGCCACCTGGCGGGAATACAGAATATCACCAGCCATAAATAAGCAGGACAACTACGTAGCCCATCCCAACCACTGCACACAACTTTTCAGACCTGCCGAAGCTACATACCAGAAAATGAGGACATGAATATTAAGCACTAACCACAAACTGTCGTGCAAGTATGTCAATGCTCTTCCTTAAGTAATACATCCTATATTTCCACTTAAGGTATCTGATGGTACAATTAGAACAGATTTAGCAGCAGCAAGCGTCTTGCGGACGTAATATGCTCCCACATTTCAGTAGGTCTTACCAACAGGCCATCTACCAACGTTTGTTTTCTTACTTTCTGTACTCACAAACTTCTCTTTCACGGCCAAAGCTGTATTGCAGAAACTGACGTTTCCGCACAACCAATGATATCATGGAGTTGACACCGTTCCCCCACAGAGTTTGGGAGAGGCAAATAGATTTCACCAACCTTTGGCTCGATGCTTTTAACAATGCTTAGACAAGCATTATGTTCCTGCGATGTGGAAGCTTGGAATAATGATTTGATTCACAAAGGTGGAAGCAGGACTGAGTCCTTAAATTTCTGCCCAGTGTCTCTTCTTCCTCTTGAGTCCAACGTCATGGAATCCATCGTTGTCTGTGCGTTAGCGCTATCTAGAGAAGTAGTGATCCTAGCAACACGGATTTCATAGACAACGATAGTGTACAACGGATTTATTAATCGCGCTGAGTATGTTGATTGAGTCAGCCGACGCTCAAGAGGTCCTTGAAGTATTCTACTTCGATTCGTCAAATACATTTGATCGTTTAGATTATCGGATACTCCCTCCCAAGTTCTAATATTACGGGACAGATGACGCTCTCTTGATCTCAATCTCCTGCAACTAAAATTAGTGGTCAGAGTCCGGATACCCTTATCTGAGCTCATACCAGTCGAGTCTGGTGTGCCTAGGGGCTCTGTGTTTTGGTTATGATTGTTTTTGGTGTTCAACAATGTCCTTGCACCAAAAATTACTTAAACGTTCTTGCTGTTTGTTGAGGATATCAACCTATAGCGCCGGATTTCGGCGGATGCCTATCATAACTTACTCCAGTGTGACCTAGAAATGGTAACTCAGTGTTTAACCTTAAATGTGCTACAGTTCAACGTGGACAATTGCAAGGTACTCTTCATAAGACACCAGATTACCCATTGCTGCATGCTAGGAATGCAAGTACTGCAGCTATCATCCGCCGAACGCGACCTTGGCGTGATTGCTCAGGATAACGTTGGTTGTTCCACGCAATCAGCAAAGGCCTCGAAAACAGGTAACCAGCTATTCGGTCCGTCATGACGGGTCTCCGGACAAATAGAGACCCCCAATTTCAAATATATGTTTAATGCATATATTTTGCTTTCATGCAAAATACACAATGTAAGTTTGGCAGCAGTACTGAGGCATGCCCTCACTGCACTGGACCAACCATAAAGTCGGGGTTCCAAATACGTCACTGGAATGCGCAATGTCCTTACGAGCATAGGCTGTAACAAATGGGAGTATTCAGGGGCTAACTAGCTGACTAAGAGCGGCTTGATAATGATATACTTGCTTTTATACAATCCAATAATTGTGTGCCGCTCTTTACTGAAACTCAACGGCAGCACCAATCTAAGAGGCCACTTCCTGAAAGTAGCAGAAAAATACAGCCGTCTGGAATGCGTAGAAATTTCTTTTCTATTTGAATGTGTCGACCATGAAACGCCCTGCTTTAATCGTTTGTTTCTGCACCCAATCCACCCATATTTAAAATCGGTTAGATGACACACTCCACCACTTACAATTTGTCTCTTTAAGTTATTATTCAACCTACTACCGGGAAATACCTTGGATTTCACCTTTGCGCCTATTGAAGATATGAAAACACTTGGAGTACAAGACTATTGCATTACATACGATATATCCATTCTGCTGTAACCGGGAAACCTAACTGCGCTGAAAGTGGAATATTTTTATCCAACCCAGAACGGGATGGCCGGTTCTATCAGTTTGAAGCTTATGATGTAGAACGGGATTGTCCAATCAGTGGAATGCTTATGTGAAATCTAGATACTCGGCATTTCCTTCTACACTAACCTCCAGTTTCCACATAGCATTGATGAGCGATCAACAGTTTAGTAATAAAGGGTTGATTTTGTCAATATTAGTCCTGCTGCGGAACGAGAATTTTGTTATTCCTTAAGCAACCCTTGAAGGCCACAGCTATTACGGAATTTATGATCATGGAAATCCCCGGAGGCAGTGTTACGGCGCAATAATTTGCTGATCCTGCACTGCTACCGCTTTTGTAGTTTGGAGTAATCATACCTTGCTTCCACATCGTTGGGGCGTGCATCTCGTTAAGACATCGCTGATAGAGTATTACGAATGGTTCAGTCAAACTTATGAAGGCAACCTTCAAGGCTTTATGGCGGATGCCTTTTACAAAAACCAAGGTTCACTCGAACAAGTACATCAGCCGCTCCAGTACATATGTTGTGGTGTGTATATTTTGCTAAGCCTTAGTGGCCGTATTGCTTGCAAAATAAGGATATAACAAGACGACACACTTTGAAAGCTACCGATTAACTATTGTACAAGTACTTTATCCATCACTCCTGTTGCCTGCACTGGCGCACACGAATTGTGCTGTGAATATGGATTTCGCGCTTGACTCTACGAAAATTGTTCAAGTGTCTTTAAATTAATGTTGAGTTAGAGCAAAATCTCAACATAACATCATGTCGCTATTTAACGTTATTCTCTTGGACTCGTTTGACCCACTAGTTTCTTTGCATTATGTAGAAAGCCTAGGTTTCTTCACTTGGATAGGCTAGTTGTGCAAGCCTAGTCTAGGCTTACAAAACCATACATTTCCGGGCCCTATTTGTTAGCAACGGCTTCATGTTAGTAGTGGGCTTTTGGTAGTAAAGTCCTTATGGCTAGTTTGTTAAATCCGCTGAAAAACACCAACCATGCCACCTCAGGAGAACATTTCTCTAGGATAGGCCTGCTAGTTACATATATTATGAGATCAGACAACCCAGCATTTTAAGTTTTGAGGTGGGATAGTTCGATGCTAGGTTTACAATAATTTGCGCATAACTTGCAACAGAAAGGTAATGTAGCATGATCGCTGCCGTTCAAAGGAGTGCCGGTTATGACTTTACTGGGTATGCGTTCCTCCTTGATAAAGAGAAATTACGAATAGGCGGTTTGTCCCCGAGCTTCAAAGGTGTTGGAGAAGCGATAAAGTTGTACAGAGATGAACTAGCGGTAGTATATGGGTCACCGAGATAAACTGGCGATTTCAGGACGCGTAATTTAATTTCCTCACTAAGAGAAAGCAGCCGCAAAACTGTGGTAGTGGATTTCTCATAGCAGGAACTAGAAGCTGGTCCACTACTAACATAGACAGTTTGGGTGGTATGCCCCTTGCTTTAGATGTAAGCGGCACCATAACAAGATTATGGTTTGAACACATAGGTCGGTTATGCGGCCGACATCTAGGTGGGAACGTCAGTAAAGAAATAGGACTTACTCATAAGTGGCTCAGTCGTACTGCAGGATTGAGGTACCAGGTAGTCATGTCCTTCAACCAATCCACACCTACTCTGAAATTTTAGTGATTGCGTTTATTGTGACAAGTAATGTGATAATTATATAATTAATGCAATACTTTCAGGAACGTGCGTGCTATGCTGCTATCTAAAAGGAAGTCGCACCAACTATCACCTCAGCTGAATTCTGCAAATAAAATACTCCGTCCAAATTTTAGAATTAATGTGCTTATAAAAGCGCATAAGTAGGTTAATTAGTACCAGTAACCAGTTGACAGCACTGAAGGCCATTCCAATTGACTTTTCTCTAATGATTTATGTCAGCTTTAATCCGTTTGCTTTTAAGTTTGTGTTTTCAACATTGTACCTGGTCTGTGGACTAATTTGCAATGAGCAACAACAACCCAAACAGATTTCCTTTTCTTCCATTATGTCTCACGTATATGTATTTTCCCATTAATAGCTGGTAAATTATAAGTCTTTCAAATCAGAAAATGTCAGCTTCCACTTCAGGAGCCTAAGATATAACGAGGCTACTCATGCTATAATAATAGATATAAACGTCAAGCAATCACGACTCAAACAACAGAACACTAATACTTTTAACTTTGGAAGTAAGTGCTATGCCACAACTTATGTGTCGACCCATAACTAAAGCCGCAAAAGCAATTAATTCAGAAGTAATATGAGGTGATAGTGTCAAGCAAGTTAGCTTGTGTTAATTGACTGTGTCGACAAGTATATCACAATTTCCCATGCTTATGGTAAATAAGTACAATTTGTAGATGAGAATGGCACATCAAATGTATGCATTGGTTAAGTAGCTCTGCTTTCGCAAGGTATATATCAATTTATGCAACGGCTTAAATAATTAATTTGTGGTTTATTGTTCTTAACCTGATGGTGATGCACAGGTCACCTCCAGGGACTGTTCAACTAGGAAAGATTTACTAGTTTTGCAAACAAGTTTAGGCAAATTATCCCAAATGTTCACCACATTAGCTATTTTTGCTATTCTCAAGAGATTTTGCGTTGCACAAGTATCGAAACCGTACTGTCGCACGATGGTTGCAACCCAAATGTGTACGTTGCCAGGTTGGAACAGATTACCTAAAAGTCTATGGCAGTCGATATCGGCGATTACAAAGTGATAATATAATGGTCGGAGGAACCCAAACCAACATTTGCTGCTTCTGGAACTGAAACACAAAACCAACTGGATTGCTCATCACTGAAATCTAACGATATAATATACCCGGTTGGAATGCTGTCTGAATATCTTCGCCCTTTAACTCTATCAGCTGAGAAATGTTCTCCGTGCAACTTCATGTGGCGCTGTTTAAGTCACATCTGACTTTAAAAGTTAGGTTAACCAGGAAGCTACTTAACGGAACTAAACGGTGGGTTTTTAAAATGCCAGGCTGGTGGATTTGGATTGACTATGTGAAAATCTTAGATGCGGTACTCATTTCTCAATGGAAACACAATGCATGTCCATCAAAGTGTTTCTCATTTTAATGTTAAAAGTTATTTTGCGTATACATTTTACTACATAGGGCTTGTTAAGTGTTGCTTTTTAACTTAAATGAACCATAGATCCATTATAGCACACTATGGATTCTTTTCCAACAAGTAACTTAAATGGGCCAGTAGTCAAAATCTTTAACCCAACATAGTCTAAGATATAAAAGCGAACCAGCTTTGTTATGTTATTGTCCCTTTAGATTGCTTCAATTTTCCAAGTTAGTTTTACATTAGTAACCACGTGCCAAATTACGCAGAGGTATGTGGATAAACGTTAGCAGCTAACAATGAAAAGGCTTGGTTTATCCAATATGATTAATGCGACATTTTTACCGTATTTCTTACCACAACTAATGTCATGATGGACGCGATGAAGTCACACTAACTCCTTAAAAAGGGGCTACATATATTGACTTCAGTGGTGTTGCGTTTATTGCCAGTTTATGCAATTATTACGCACTGATATGATATTTTGATCTCTATTTTAATCTCGAGCTCTTTTAATTCATAATGGTTACCGTGATCTGATGCGTAACATAGTTGGTTAACTCGGCTATATCCTCCACACACGGCTGACTTATACAACTTTTCCATTGCATCCACATATAACACTGCCTGCCTAAATGAGTAGCAAGTGATAGGGTTATTCTGTGTCTTAAGAATTGCTGCTTCAGTGCTTGCATATCTAATATTCGTCCTGATAGTATGGCTTATTCTATGTATATATTCCTCGAACCACTTGCAGATTAAACAGTCAACTCTTCGCGCCTTTTTTATTTATTTATCAATCCAAAACATAATTAATATTTTGACTAGCAGATATGCAGGTTACCTTAAGCTCACTCAACATTTTAACTGCCATTTCTGCATTATATTTTTTTTATAACTATGCTCCTCCAACATGCTTATACAATTTATATCCTCCTACATTTTGAGTGATATTATTTTAAAAACACTTTCATAACCAATAGACTTGTGAATCAGCACATCTCCTCTAATTTGGGAGGCTAATTCTGTCCGTCAAGGTATTTTTCCTGGGGCATATTAACCGATCTCTCTGTAGAAACCACACCAAATCCATAAGGGAATAAAAATATGAAGCACAACTGTTGACAAGCTACGCATTTATGTAGCCGTAAGTTCGTGATTTGTCTTCAATCTATTGCCTTAGGCTGCTACTTCTTGTTTATCTGCCTTGCAACAAGAGAGCCTACAACATCACCCATTACCTCGTACTCTACGACCCCGTTCCGAAAAACGATTAGTCTTTCCTAGCCATGCTGCCGCCAGATGTCATTTAATAAGATTGTCACAGTTCATCGGGCCAGTGAAAAATACTTCGTAAGTCAAGGTCTTTTGCCTAAAGCAAACAAAGCCCACCTTGAAGAGCAAGACTCGGAAATGCATGGTTCTGGGATACATCCTGGCAAGTTTATAAATTTTGTCTTATTGTACTGGGATGTAGTGCCTGCATAACTCAACAAAACAGAAAACTCAGGTTGGTCCGTGAGGGCAAACTCTAGCACCTAAGTGACTTAGTGATGAAATTCAATGTTATTCATAATAACGTACAAGGGATATTTTATTCTTGCCATTACATTTTGTGTTACCCCATGCAACACAGCAAATGCTTAAAATAAACGGGTGCTTTATTGAAGTGTGTGTGCGTTACCTCTCAATTGTATCTCAGGCATTCTGACACATTCACTGCAAATGTACTTCCAGAACCAGAATTCTCTGTAGATATCAGCCAGTTCCATTCAATTACCATGGATGGAATTTAAGTACGTGAGGCGGTAACCTCATCAGTGTAATGTCATTTCAAACACTTTCACGCATTGTTTCTTCCCCTGGTTATCTCATTCTTGCTTAGATTGTTGAACATTTATAAGCACGCGTTTACTGGCTCTATTGCGTCACGTTGTTCAGGAAATTTATGAACCTGAATGAACTGTGCCCTACAAATACACATATGTGCCATATAACAAAGCTTTGGGTATGTCTATGGGTGCGGTACTGTTATTGACCGATGCCGTCAAGCCTATGAGGACTGACTGAATGATTAGCTTAAAGCATATTTATTTAGTACACACACTGTATTAGAGTTTTGAAGGTTTGTGTACGTGGCACAGTTGTGCTCCTGTTTCTGGAACACACGTATGCACCAGTGGAATGCATTTTCGGAGAAGTCACTTCTAGTCGCTCGGTCTAATAACCCCTAGCTCACAAAGTAGATCAGTGCAAAGACTAGGTGGAGAAATACTCATTTGAGGCCGGCTACTTAACAACAGAATCAAGCCGACCTACAGTTAACTACTGTTGAGCTAAATGAAACCAGTATTTATAAGGCATATGATCATATTTTTTAATTTCGGTGCATGCCTGTTTTCTGTCTTGTTGAGGCCATGGGTTTAAATCCAGTGTGTATTAACTGTAAATGTAATACCTATAAAACCCATTTTCCGTTCCAGTAGTGCGTAATAAGGGACATGATCTGCAAGCGTTTTAAAAATAATGCTTAGCATAACATGAAGCAGCGGCAATGAATGTCAAATTTATCAAAGTTTACGTGCGCCAGTGCCTAGATTGCATTAGTTAGCTCAATCAGTATTCAATATATCCACCTAGTGCAATAGGTTGCGCAACATGGAAAGTTTAAGGCTAGGCCATATGTAAAAACGCACGCAGTACACGCTATGTGATTACTATATTCGTACCTATAAGTTAACAAAGATAACAGCAAGCTGATTGTCAATCTTTAATAAAGAACTTATAACGCGTCTAACTTGTGTCATTAAAATACAAGGAGAGAGATCTACATTAAATAAGTAATCAGAAAACACGATCAGGCAGTGTCTAGCTAGCTGTTTTAGATATATACTGGATATGAGTCACAGGACTCGTGGTCTTCAATGCTCAGGTGTAGGTATTGCCCCGCAAATAGAATGCAAGCCAGTTACACGTCCAAAATCCCTGCAGGCACTGAAGTTATATGCTGTTTAAGATATTCATTTTTTGTTAACTACAACTCATTAGCCAGTACATTTTGGGTAAAACATACTGAAGACATTGTACAATTAATACCATATTTAAGCAGTGAAAACAGCCGAAGAAACTGCTGGAGTAACTAATATGTACTTGTTGTAAGTCTACGGATCAAGACACTTCCGCTAGTTTTCATCAAACTATTAGGACTCAACAAATAGTTTTTTTAATAGGTTCGCCAGACCAGTCATATCATTAGACTATTTGGCATAAGGGATAATACATTGCAATCTCTATTATTTACGGGCACTTGATCGCTAAGTTGTATAATTTGTTACAAATATCGAACTAATCATAATAAGACGTTAGGTGTTTTTGAATTATTTAGTCTACGTATAATAAGTTAACTATCCAAATTTTTAGGATTATTGTTTTTTTAATTTGATGCGGTTCTTTATGCCTGACATAAATGCCGGAGCGCACTGACTGGAACAAATAAGAGAAGCACAATAACAATTATAAGGTAAAAAGTAAATGAATAACGTCTGCTTCGATGCCAGTTAACTGAAGACTAAACATAAGCATAAAAGCAATCTTAATTGCAAACTATTAATAATAAGCAAAGTGGTAAATTTGGAATAAATTCTTTGAGGATTTCGAGTATATCGGAAATTTATAACATTTATTTTACAATATTTTGCGAACCCTGCGCTTTTGTATTAGCCAGATTGGATTAGTGTCGGAATAAGCTACATATATTTACTTTATTTACGTAATGCATACAATTACTACGTTTTCAACGATATACCGTTTACAAACCAGTTTTAGCTATATGTTGAACGACATTGTCATTGTTGCTGGCTAACATACGTTTTAACTATGTCAGCTAGTTAATGATGTCGGCAGTCTAATGCAACTTGCGTTTTTTAGCTCTCTTGTAAGGATATAGCCGTGATAATTTCTCCTTATTTGATCTGTTAAGAATCTGGGCCTAAAGTTTGTAATCATGCGACATTATTCGTTAAACAACGTCTACATGTCTTTGACATATATTTATCATATGATGAATGTTAACCAGAGAAAATCATTAAAATTGTGATTCCAAGCAAATCCAACTTAGTCTTTTTCAACGGCAAAGCTTAGAAAATAGTTGTGACTAAATTCCAAAAAGTAACAAGCAAATATACTTTAAATATTTGCATAAATGCCAAGATTTATTAGACTGATAACATGATAGTAAAGCGATAAAATTACCTATATTTTGCCATGCGTATAACCTTGCTAAATACATTGTGTACCTGCTTCAAGAGTTATGTTACAACACAAAATACTCTAGTTACTTAATTAAAATATAGTGTAGTACTGATATAAAATCGCATAACCAAGTGCACAAATATTGTAAACTACGTATACTCACTGTGAGTTTATTGGGTTTTGCTTCTTTCGCATCAGAACTGCCTTCGCTGTAGGTACTATGGCGGATAACGAATTATGATATGTTTAATTCCATAAATATTTGTACAAGGATAATTAAAAACTAAAGCAAGGTGCGCTTCTCTTGTGCTCTTTATCGTGACTAACGGTTCACTGGTTTAACAACGGAGTCGACGCCACAAAATGCTGCCAACTATGAGAATACTGTTACTTGGATTGGTTTGGTTAGGCAACCAATCGTGTTAAGCTGTTCTTACAGGTAAGCAGGGTGCGATTTTGTATGAAAATTTAGGCAACTGCGCGCTATTTTCGTACCGTACGGAACGGAGTATTTTACAGCCAACACAATGCTGATATGAAAAGTGATAGAAGATTTAGTTGCCGAATGAACCACCGTTATTATTAATAATGAATTCTTTTTATTAAGATAAATATTGATAGCCATATTTACCAAAGTTCATTGACATTATCAGCACGACATTTATTTCACTACATTGGCTGTTTGTTCACTTGGTTATGTAATAGTTTGCGAGTTTTAAAATTTTATCCAGCACAAATTTCAACTCATGTGTGTATACTTTTTAATCTAGTTTCATACCATCCTTTCCAATTTAGATAAGACGTTTATGCGTAAATTATAGTAGGTTTATAACTTTAAAACTAATATGGTGTTTTGATAACTGGCAAAAAATTGATTACGATAAGAATACTTGTGCACTTAGCAAAAGTAAATGTCAGCAAAAATGTGAATTTGCTTTCTGCTACGAAGTTTTGGGTGTCAACATCTTTATCGACAGTAACTTATATGTACAGGTTTGAAGTCATGAAATTTGCACCATAAACCTTCGTAATATGTAAACAATTTAAATGAATTTGGCTTCGCTGCTTTTCTGCTCCATTTCTCATATGGGTTTATAAATTACTTAAAAGAACTATAGATTTATACCAGTCCAAACTATGTTTTTTCGTCGTCAAATGTGCCTGTACCACGCCAATACTATATCTTGCTGTATTTTTTTGCAAAAAGGATACAACATTTTGTACGGTAAAAGGATATATTAAGTAACATGCTGTACGAAGCTAGCTAATGCAAATTTGCCTGAGGACGATTTGGTAATTGACTGTAAGAAGAACGCTAATAGGCGGATCCGAACAGTGCACATGCGTTGTGTTTTATTACTAACTAAGCCAATAATTCAGATATCTAGGTCACGGTAAGTGCCATAGAAAGATTGTTTGCTTATTTTGTTATTCGCGGCAAAGCATTAAGCGGGCAGCACTGCTGTGATGTAAACCAAATAGTGTATTTGTCTAATCGGCTATGGTTGACATTGGTCCAGTGGTCACATGGAGCGAAAAAATCACCTTCGTTACTGCGTGCCTGTCGTTCTTTATCGTTCAAACGTGTCCGGAAAGTAATGCGCAGTAAATAATGTCTTGCCAGTTTACGCTTCATCCCTCTCGTCATTTTTAAGCTTTCAAGCTTTTCTCTCCAAAGCATGGCTTTGCAACGGTGCTTGAATAACTAATTAGAAACGTTGAATTTGGTTAGTTTTTGTTTGTCGAAATAGGATTAAGGTCCTCTTTGAATTGGATGTTTTAAACATGCCACCCAATTGCGGAATTTGCTGTCAAACGTCCTACTGGAAATTTGTATTTGCATTAAGTATTATAAAATATGGAGGATAGCACTCTTTTTCAAGAGGACTCAGACTGCCAATGCTTCACAATTAATTACCATGGGTGAAAAGTATATTTGGATAAGACTGTGTATTTAAGTTAACCTTAATTTAAAGAGCTTGCACACTTTGCAAACAATTTGTTACAAACCCCATCAAATCGCAAATGTATGGTATATACCTGTTATGTCGTAGCTGTACCACATACATTAAGCCTCATTGACTTATTATGTTGCACGAATGTATAAGCCGGAGTCACACGATTGTGCTTTAACTGCATTGTTGGATATCGCAAACTAGTCCACATATTTCTAAGGGTTTTTAGGTAACAACACTGCTTTATTTAAACTGTCATCATTATAAGAACTTGGTGGATGGCGCTTGTGACTTCAACAACTGATTCATTACTGTGTCATTGTAATATGCCTTACAAATATTGCCTATGTATTGAAAGTATGGAATATACTGTTTGCGAGGATTGTTTCCGCAGAACTTGCACAGTTGCATTAATTTCGTAAACATGCGATCTTTTGCATTTGCTTAACTTTTGTCCGTAAATAGTTCGGAGAAAGTGAGTATTGCTGTGCAGACTACGTGGGCAATAATCTGGTAAACTGATTGGGCTTTGATGTATAGACTTGCTTTTCCTTTGTTTTTATACTAATCCCAGAAACGCTGTTATTAATTGGCGGCGCACAGCACAAGCTAAGATCGATTAGCTCAGCTCGTCAGGGATACAAATTACTCCTTACTTGCAGAAGAAAATCCAGAATACGCTTGGCTCCAGTTCGTCAACAAATTCAGTCAGCGAATTGCTGTGGATTCAGGTATAAGAGTTTGCAATAAGTGTAACTTCGTTTATTTCGTTAGCAGCAGACTTGAACAATGGAGGACAGCACGCAACGCTGCATTGCCAGTGAACAAAGAATCTCCAGCACCAGCAAATTTAGCTAAGTACGTAGCCCAACCTAATCACTGCACTCGACTGCTAAGAGAAAACCAAGCCGCCTATCAGCAAAAGATCTCAAAAATATCAGCGCTAACCACAAACTGCTGTACAAGCACGTCAATAGCCTACGAAAGGTGAGGCAAGGATTACCGGCACTCAGGATGGCTGGTGGCCCGGCAAGAACGGCTGTGGAAGCAGCAAACTCGCTGCGGATGCAATATGCTCCTTCGTTTCAGATAATCTAGCCACCAAGCGCCATTTTAAACATATGTCGTCTCGTCGCTAAGACTAACCTACATCATGTTTACCGCATAGGCTCTATTGCAAAAGCTGAATTCTCTACGCAACCACACCTCCTTGGGTGTCGACACCAATCGTCCAGAGTCACAGAAAGCAGAAGCACGCCAACTGGTATGACCATTTCCTCAGTTTTACTAGCGCTGTTTATATCCCACTATATCGACTTTTGGAATATTGACTGCGATTTAAAAAGGTAGAAGCTGAACTGAGCATTGCAACTACCGCCCAATAGTCCTTATTCCTATACTCTTCAAGGTCATGGAATCCATAGTCGCCTATCCAGTTGTTTGTTATCTGGAAAACCGTAACATCATCACGCTTAAGCAGCATGGCTCCCGTTGTGAGCGGTCATACACAACGAATTTACTAAACGCATGCCGCAGTAGGACCGGGTTAGCTGACGCTGGAGAAGGCGTTGATATGATCCACCTGGAGTTTTCCAAAACTTTCGATCGTCTATATTATCGGACACTACCATTCAAGCTCCAGCATTAGGGGATCGTCGACCCTCTTTTAAGCTGGATTGCCAACTTTCTATTTCAACGGCGAGTATTGGTCAGAGTTTGGATCCTTTTATCGGAAGCCACAAAAGTCGAGTGTGGTGTGCCGCAATGCTCAGTTCTAGGTCCGCGTTTGTTTGTATTGTTTATTAATGACCTTTTACAGGAAATGGCTTCAAACTTTCAAATGTTTGCAGAAGGTATCAAGATTTGGCGCAGGATCCAGGTACACTCCTACCGGCCTCTGCTTCAGAGTGACCCGGGTAAGGTATATTAATCGTCAACCCATAATTTACTGCATTTCAACATGAGTAAATGCAAGGTACTTTCCATCTGACATCAGAGCAGTTACTCATACCTGCTCGGAACGAATACACTACAACGATCAACTTTTGCACGTGACCTGTGTGTCCTGTTTCTAGATGACTTGAATTAATCCAGTCAATCCGAAAAGTATTTGAAGACTGGAATTCAAATCGTCAAGCTGCTGTAACGTGCGTTTGGACAAATAACCAGCTCCAAATTTAAATAAAGGCTCAGTGTATATGTTCGCCCCCATGTCGAATACGCAATTCAAGCCTGGCATCCATGTCTGAAACATGACTTTAATGCACTGAAGTAGCCACAACGACAAGCATCTAAGAACGTAATTGGAATGCGAAATATTTCATCCCAGGAGAAGCTGCAATGATTGGTGTTATTCCATGGAAGCTAACGCAGAATACGAGGCTACCTTGTTGTGACATAATTCTGCGTAGACCACATCATGCGTGCCGCCCTTTAATGCGACTCAACACCAATACAACAATGAGGGGCCACTCATTAAAATTCGCTGTACACTATGGCCGCCTGGAGTGCTGCAGAAATTTCTTTTCCATTCTTGTCTGCTATCCACGGAATGCTCTCCCAGAATCGGGTGTCTATGCACCGACACTAACAGTATTTTAAAATCGGTTAGGTGACGCACTCATTCAGTTGAATTTTGTCACTGCACTACGTCAACATCCTACAGCTGAAATTAATCATGGAATTATTTGCTGTTAACTGCGAATGCTCTGAAACTACTCAGATTGCATGACTAGAGTGGAGCAAAGGAGAAGTCCTTATTTTCATATTTAGCGTACTAACTGTTTTACTCTTATTCTTATTCTTATTGTTATTATTATTTCGATACCTCTACAAATATTTTTAATCGACTTGTCAAACAACGCTTCTTAACCTGTATAAATGCACAGTTTCTTCTTCAATGAGCTACATCTACGGAAGCCTCCAACCATTCCCGTCACATATGAACTTGAAATTAGGGAACGACATCCTATACATGTTTGTCCGCGCATTATGGCAAAGTGAATTCATTCCCACATTTTATAATATGGTATCCAATTTTCCACATATCCATCAAGTTAGATAAACTGTGACCTAACCTACAATATAAAATTAAATAATGACTAACTTATACCGCCGTACATAGCAATCTACATAGCTATTAGATTTAGCAATTAATCTAAAGCACGACTGTAATATTTTGTTCTAGTTAGTCTCAAACATAAGAAACTGACGTAGGTAACTGAGCCGTTCGCTACCACTGTAATTAAAGTGAGGAACATCGTTACCTTATTTCTGTAAACTTTTGTTTAAGGCGAAACGAGTATCAGAAGACAATGATACATCCGATGAATAAAGAATCAAGTTGTAAGATTTGAAGAGTAGCTGTTAACATAAATTATGTTTCCTCTTATTCGATAAACGAAATTAAAATATTTTACTTTTTGTGTGATAAAAATTTTTATAGTTTGGCGTACATACTCTCGTCTATCCTAGCTGACGGTCTAAACCGAATGATAATTTGAAGTATTGGTGCCCAAAAGTGTAAGACGAATTATTTAACTTGGACTTGAGGTAGGTTAAATTTTGATTCCCTATATATATTTTTGGATTTTTGATAGCTCAGTTTTTCTAAAATAATGACGACCAAGCGCTTTGAGTAAGTAATTTCTTTCGGATGCACTAAAACAACTAGTATTGTAGTATCAGTGAGACTAATCTCATTAATTGCGGAATGAAATACTGTGTCCTGATCTGCGCTTATTAGTTTGCTTGCAAACGTCGGATAAGTAAAGCTGATGTTCGTTTCCTTCTCTATATCGACAATACCGCCGCGGCTGCCCGAAATCTTTTTTAGCCATTTCTTCCACTAATCCCTTTAAGGCATGCCTCTTTTATTTTTGTCTTTTAGCAGGTGAGCAAACATTTTCATCAAGCCAAATAATATAATATATGGAAAAACGCGTCTGAAATTTAAGTATTTGCGTCTTCAAGATAGGTGAGATTTACTGTTAATAGTTAGTCAAACTAGATCGGGGTTGCGTAGTCAGTGACACATGTTATTTGCTATACAGTAACGCACCGGAACTAGATCGATCAAGAGACCAGTGTTGATTGGATCAGGACTTAGGGTTGAAAGCGCATTTGGTTATTGCAGGCAGTACATTGTGAATTCTTTCACTCGCTTTGATTTTCGTTCTGCTCTCAGAATAAACTGCGTCTTTTCGTGCACTCGCCTTGGATTTTCTCCATTGCTGGGGAGTGGCCAACGCTCTGCTCTGGCAATGTCCGAAATAACAACGGATTAAGCTATTTAGCAGATTAGAAGCACTTTGTGGTAAGGCGCGCATTAATGAAGATCGCCGAGCTCTTTTCTGTTTACGAAAACGAAACCACCTTGTACAGTTGTATTATACTAAGTGTAAGTTCCAAAATGTCGCCTTATAACTATTGCACTGTTTGCATCAGCCACAATCATGGGTCCAGCCACTATTTGCGATTTTTTAATCAGCACCTCTGTTCATTTTTTATAACACCTCGCAGGCAATGCTAACTGTTTCACCAAAATTACGTTCGACCAACATTTTGGTGTCAGTCAAAGTTACTTATACAAAAATGAAAGGGATCCTCAGCTCCCTAAAGGCAATTTTCTACGGTGGCTCTGATGGTATTCCTCTAGCTCTTTTAAATGTAGTAGCGTTTAAATCACTATACTGCTGTAGAAAATATTCACCATATCAGTGCAAGCTAGTCCCGTACTCACTCAGTGGAAACATGTCGATGTGGTACCATTTTCAAAAAGGGCCCCGAAGAACGATGCACAAAACAGTCACCCAATTAGACTCCTCCATCTTGTATTAAGTAGTAGAAAATAGTTTAAATAAAAAGACGTGCAAATTCCTACTCCCTAAAAGATATATTAGCTGAGTGCAACGTAGCTTCCTAAAACATCGACCTTACCAGTGCTGTCATCTGGAACTATTGAACCATATCACAAAATCTGTCGAGTATGGTAAATCCTAGGTTAATAGAATTTTCGATACAAAGAAGGCATTTGACCGGGTACGGCATAACCTTCTTTTGGTAACGTTAAAAACATACGGTATAAACGACCACTTATTTAACTGCTTTTTATCGTTTGAGCAGCCTATTTAAAATAGCATCTTCTACTCCAGCCCGGTAAATGCTAACGTCATCACTTATATTGTGGTTGATATATTTATCCATAGTCAACCATATATGTCGGCAGATTATATTAAATGTGTCTGTACTTCTCTTCAGCACATTGAAAACCTGCAGTTTGCAGCATACGGACTGATCTACGGACAACTATGTATTTGTGCACTACCTCCAAAATGAATTTTTCGTTTAGAAGATCAAAGAAAATTCATAACGCTGTGATATTTTATTAAGCCCCCTGACTTTCTTTATAAGTTGCTTAAACTTAACACTAATGTTAGCAACTTAGGATCATCTTATTCCAGTAGTCCAATAGGCAAGAAAAATGTAGAGTATACTGTAGCAATTCGTAGGAAAATTTGCGATGATCAACAAACTACACGACACAACAGCTTTAAAATAAGATCGTTCGATATTGGTAACCCCCAATTTTGGAGCACTGTACTTCATATTTTGGTAAAATACGTAAGGACGCTGCCTTGATGCTAGAGCGCTTTCAGCGAAACTTTGTAGGTTTGCTTTCGGGTTCTACTCGTAGACTTACATATCCAAAGCGCTGCAGAATGTCACAACTTGATCTCCTAAGGCTCAGAAGGCTTAAGCTTAACCTTGCAACCTTCTATGCTGTGACATGTAGAAAATAACATGCGCCGAGTTATTCTCATGTGCACCGCAATTCTTGTTACGAAAAGCGAAACAAACACTGCACCTTGCCAGATTTAAAATCAAGCAATTAATACATGTAAAGATCATTCTTAAGACATAAGCATGCATCTGAAACAGACTTCCATAAACGAATTTCTGTCAGTAATGAGCCTACCAGAAGAGCGGATATAACGGTGTGGGCTAAGTAGCATATACTGTGTCACGATAATGACGAACATACCCAAATCCGAGTCCGATGGGAGACCAGAAGCGTATGCGTATACTGACACTTGTAAATAACTGCTGCATCGAACACTTCTCTCAACTTATTCTTAAACGGGGAAATATCTTCCGTCTAGCAGCTTAGCATCCCTTCTACATTTGGTATTATCGGTACAGCCCTTATCATGCTTCATGTGTCATTTACTAATTAATCATTTCTTTTTCCTTAATTGCATGTTGCGCTGGCCACACTAATCCTCTGGATAATTACAATTTGGCCATATATGTTCAAGTATACATTCGTTTTTGGCATTTGTTGCTCCAAGAATCACTGCCAGATGTAAAAATCTTCGAAAGGTGACGAATCATGTCTTATTTTTTTAGAATGAGATGTTATCATTATAACTGTTAGTACTTTCTCCTATGAACATGTTTCCATCTGTTCTGTTGACCATGACTTGTCTGAAGCCCTAAACTGATAGACTGACGCTTATTGGTTAATGATTATACACATAAAATGCATACTACTATCGGCTCACTGGAGTCAAAAATGAAAAAAATTGCCAGCCCCAGAATGTACCAAAATTTGTACGGTGTGGGTGCTTTTGCAGTCCATATTTATTACTTATTAACAGCCAAAATGATATGAAACGCTAGTGTTGATATATCTGATATTAGATGACGTTAGCAAACTGTAAAATTAAACACCATAGTAATGGTGAAACCTTTAGAGTCAATCCTCTGCAAGTAAGCTGGTCTCCAGAGAAAAGTTCGAGTGAAGGTCCTATTATTTCAAGTGCATATCTGACTATCTATATTTGTTAGTGTCCTTAAGTTATGAAACGTTTAAACCGACTTTAATTGATTTTACTCTAGTTAGTTTATGATAGTGCGTTCTGTTGGAAACAAATACGCTTGGGGATCAAGTGGCATGTAAAGCTCTGGGTCCAACCAATTAATGATGCCGTGACGCTATCTACTACTCTACTGTTAATAGGAATCAAAATGTAATATGTACATCTAACGACAACTTCCGTTCAGTTGCAATACAACCGGTTACGATAATGTCCAAAAGAAATGCCATTTGTACTTTTCACTGAACTTAATTCGGCACACGGTACAGAGGTTAAATCGGACCACGAACTTCATGTTATTATCTCTCCTTTTTGATGGAGCTTCAAAGTCTCAATAAACCACGCGCAAATAAAAACTGCGAACTTTAAACTTCGATTTAACGCAGCAAAGTTGGATCCATACTAACTGGATTTCAGGTTTACTTAATGTTATCAGTAAAATATAAGTATGAGGAAAAGGATAACTTGGGATGGTCATATAGTAACAGGACATTAGTACAATGAACACACATTAAATAAATAGTAGCAAGGTCTCGTGTAAATGGAGAACTACAGGATTCGGAGTAATTACAGTTTTTTAATACTCCATGTGGATTACTGTAAAGCGGATTATGGTTGCTACCGTAAAATTACGAGAACGTTTTGACATGGTTGTAAGCAAGCCAACACAAACTGAGTCACAAGTCTAAGGAATATTACGCATAAAAACAGACAATACTCGTATACTTGTGTAGTTAAGTTGATCAGCTTTTTATTAGTTTTTGTCAACGGTCAATTGGATCAGAGATTTGGCAGATATGCAAGAGGCTGGCAGTATTACAGTAGTTGTGAAGTCATGCGGTCGTCACCCGTTACGAGACCGAGGAACGCGCACATTACCCGCGACCCAGAAGCTCCCGTCTAGTACATTTGTAGATTTGTGGGAACTGGTGTGACTACGCGGATGTAGCGATGATCAATAACTACTGTTAGACGAAATTTCCTGATACTCATCCGTAATCAAATATCTGTCTATGTAGCTTCTAGTTGCTGTGTCAGTCACATCCGCTACACGGAAATTCGTAGCTCCAGTGACCAACTCTGCTCTCTGAACTGCTGGTAAGAAGTTTGGCAGTGAAGGATAGACCATACTATTTCATAGTCTAATATCATACGTGCCAGTCTATCGCTGTCATTTATGGCTTAGTCACACAAACTGCTAGTATCCAGAAATCCTTACTTCTAAACCCTGAAGGGGACCGAGGAACGCACAATATTGAAGAGTCCTAGTAGGTTAAAACAGCTGTCCGCGTGTTTTCTACATTTTGTGGCATCCTGTTTAACTGAGAGTATACTGCGACGAACTATACATAAAATAATGCAAAACCTTAGTACTCGTTTGTAAACACCTTTTTTGTCAAACAAGTAAGTTAGCATTTGGTTACAATTAAGAAAATATTGCTTAATAAACGTGCAAGTTATGATTACCGGCACTGATTTACTAGCATGTAAAACGACATAACGCCAAATGTTTGGTACACAGGCGGCGTTTACTATTCCGAAATACGTAAATTTTCTTATACGGTTTCAAGTACAAGGAACAAATTCATCATCAACTGTGCCACAATGCGTAATCGTAAGTAAACACCGTCCGTTATATTTTACTACGTGAGCAAAACAAGTGAGTAAAATAGGACAGAGAAACATACTAACTGGTAAGTAGATTCCATGGATGCCGCAACTACGCTTTAGGTAATAGGTCTCGCAGTAAGCAATGCTATGAGAAAGTGCAGCACATATCGAGCAGTATTAGAACTTAAGCTTAAAACCTCCGCTAATAACCATATGCCTATGAACATAACTAGATTAAGGCAAGGCTACTGAAATACCAAATGTTTCACTAATGGATTAAACTGCGCTTATAGCAACTGGCTTGTGGTCCGTTTTGGTGAAGACACTTTATGCTTTTAAGACGACATTAGCCTAAAGCTTAGTGGTAAAATTTTAGCATTTATGGTCAATGGAATACCTTTGTGACAATTATTTTTCACTTGCTTTCTTACCAATGTCGTTGCCCAAAAATCGCAAACATCGCATCAGCTGATATTAACCCTTGTATATCTCCTTAACAGAAAAATTGAAGGTGAGTTTGGGGAACATTTCTATTTGCATGTTCTATGCCAATAATGCAGAAACTAGTTTCGGTCGCATCAAAAAAAGATAAGTGTGTACACAAGTGATACATTATGAAAGTAAAAATAACATCGCTAGATACGCGATTTTAAGTGAAGTGGAAAATTAACGCAGCTGAAAGCTAATGAGAGTTCATGTCTTCCGATGTCTTGCGTATATTAGTAGAACCGATGTGCTGTGTGCCATTTCCAGCCTTATTTCTCAACTAATCTTAGGCCGAGCTATCAGTAGGCATTACGTAACTAACAGCCAAATTTAATGTGGTGAAGTTAGTTTGTTAATATCTAAACCTGTGAAGTGATCGTACTATGTTATTAATTATAAAAATAGAACCAAAAGTCTGCAAACTGTTTTTAAGAATCAGCACGTTAAATCGTAGTACCAAAATCACCGCCTGCTTAATTTGTATTAATGCTCCGAAAGAACAAATCACCTCACGGTCTTTTATAATCAACACTTGCTAGATCATTAAATTAGTATATTTGGTCATTATTTGTTTGTTTATTGAACTGAAAGTTGTCGCATTACCATGTCAATATATGGTTTCAGTGCTCTTATGATATTATGAACTGCGTTTACTGCCAGTGAAAATACTAGATTTATAGTAAACCTTTGATATTTAGTAAAAATTTAAATAAAATCTTTTCGATACGCAGTGTAAACCCCTTAAACCAGTTTTAGCATTTATTACTTTCGAGAGAAATAGTCCCAGCAGACCTTAAGCAAAAACGTTTGATAAGAATGCACTTAACCCTTAAAGCGTCTGTAATGTACAACTGTTGCATAGGAATGAAGTCATGGAAATTTCATGGTTGGCATTTTTGCGATTTCTCACAAATATGTTGAACCGCGTTTTCTATATTGAACAAATCAAGGTGGTTTATGCTACCGATTCTGTGAAGCAATGAATCAGTCCTCTTTTTCCTATGTGTACATTGTATGTATATTTTCAGCCGCATGTAAAAATATACTTCAAAATTACTATGGAGCTGGAAAGCCCCATTCAGTTTTATACAGCTTTTTGAAGAGTTTACAGAACAGAAAATATATTTATAAATATTTACAAGCGGGGTGATGATTAATACAACAGCTGCTAAAATGCACCGTTTTTTGCATTTTAGTTGCTACGTATGATGTTGTATTATCAGGTATTCGTATAAGATGTCACGTATTCAATGACGATTGGAATATGCGCTTCAGCATATAATTTGTATGACAGGGTATACTTAAAAATTACGATGTAATGTTAGGGCTAGTTTGTGTAGCACGTTCATGAAATCACTGACAAGTTTATGCATGATTAGGACGACGGATGCACTGTGCCTCCAAACGTATGTTATTAAAAATAATCACATGGTATTCCGTTGCCCATTTCTTGATAACAGCGTATTTAAAAACCACAATTTTAACTAATCTAACTTACATTCTATGTTATAAGTTAACTAACATTCGTTACCCCATAGCAGGTGAGCTTTAGATTATCTCATCAACTGACTGCACTAAAAGTATAGATTTGAATCTCAAAAGATTCTACCTGCAGGGACATATCGGCTTGGCACAGGAGGGCAGCAGAAGTCTCCTAATTGTAGAGTTGTAGAGTTACTCTAGATTGTTTGTTACTTTTCATCCCTTCAGGATATGTTCATGCATGCATAGTAGTCTGTTGCTGGCCAAAGAGTTTCTGGCTAAGCACCGTTAAGGGCAAATAGCTATTTACTACAATTTCAAAAGAATGGTTAGATTAAGTGCTTACCATTACCACAGGTCACAGTCAGACTAGCCATTTTAAACTTGCCATTGATGAAGCAATGCTTAGTACGATTTAGTAAAATCAATTTTCGGTTCAACTTGCACGACCTTACTTACCATTTAAAAACTATTTAACAAAAATGGTAGAACGCAAACATTTAATAAAAATAATAATTTTGAGTTAAATCGAAGAGTAATTTTGAAGGCTTCGGTCTCGTTCAGTACGTTTGGTCTGCTGCGTTAAATCATCGATGAAACTTAACTGACAGTATCGGTTTCTATTCGATCGGTCTAACGCAATCGTAGAAAATATAGTCGAACTGGAATACACTAACGCTTGTATGATGCCAGCGGCTAGACAATCACAGTTAGGTAGCAAAATCTCCAGAATGAACTCTTAGCGGCCACTCTCTGTCTGACTGCCAGAGATCAGGAATTGAAGAAGGCGTAAATATTTGGACCATGATAGTCACACTTGGAAATATAGTCAGGCTTGGTGTCGCTCCGTGGTATTTGCTGAGAGCGATACACTGTACTCGAATCATAGGTCACCATGTTTAATTTATTAAGTTACGTGACAACTCTAGAGGAATTAATATCACCAGATTTTCTATTGTGCATAACTTCTTGAGTCGAGAGTTGCTGATGAGCGGCAGCCTACGAACTTCAGATTTGGTTTCATAATATCTAAGAGTAGCAATTTCAAAAGTTTTTAAATTGGGTGTGCAGTAGGCGGAACTTAGGAAAAGTCATAAGTATGAATACAACTACACAATAGGTTTACTGATAACAATAAAAATGTGCGTAGGGTTTACTTAAGGATGTTAACGTATGTCGAAGATTTAGTATATTTTAATCTGCTAACCACACTATTGTTAGCAAATGCTCGTAGCATTCTGCACACTGTAAATCCGCTAATTTCCGAAATTATTTTAGCATTGATCGCAAGCCCATTGCATTCAACAGACAGTTGCATGTTTTGTTTGACATTTTACTGCGGCAGCTTTGGATAGTTCTGAATTTTTATAGGTCTTTAAATTACACTGCCACACCAGGCCAAATCAATAATCACGTTCATTGGGTTGTATTTGAATAGCTGAATAGGTGCGTAGATTGTTAAATAGCCCAGTACAACTCGCTTATGTTGATGCACCTCCTTCATTTTCCTTAAGTTGCATACCAACTTTAAGCGACATAGGCTCGTTTAATCCTGCAATGAAAATGAATTACATAAACTTATTATCACTGCTTAAGATTGTTCGGTATTGTTAAAGAATCGTAAGGTAAATGAAACTTAAGAAATTGTAGAGAATGAATTTCTGGCTAGAGTCTAGTTTCCAGTAGGTTTTGAATCTACATTAGCTTTCCTAATACTTTGTGAAATTACAGTTAGCTCAAGACGAATAACTAGTAACAAAGTATGCTTAGCAAAGGTGAACTGAACCAGCTAAAATGCCTGTGTTTAACGCGACCAAGCTTAACATTTTTTTAATACATGGCATTCATGAGTGGATTAGTCAGCATGCTAATCACATTATAGTATTGCATTAACTCATGTCACCTAAATGATTTAATTTGAAGTATGGTATTCCTATTGCAAGGCACTGTTTCGCACAGAAGAGTAAACCTAAACAGATAATATAAATAAACATACTAAAAACATTTTGGAAGTCGTGAATTGGTTCAAAGTCAGGTTATTCTTCAAGGCTATTTTTAACCAGCATCTGAATTTCAACATATATTTCTCTTTAAATCCTTCTGTGCATTTGTAATGGCCTAAAGAACGAAGGGTACTTACTTATTTAGGCTGTTTAGTAGCTGTTGTCGAAATCTTCTGGAACACGTGAACTCGCTTTTTGAAATTGCCACTCAAAGTATAGAAGAATAGTCACTGCAAAAGCATGAGGAGAAAAATAGCACCAGTTTTATTTCTGTGTCCAAAAGGGAAGTGTTAACTGTCACGTGTAACACGACGCTTGTGCCGACAGGATGCTTCGGCTCAACAATAAAGACAAATGACTTTCGAAATTCACAAAGAAAAACGAACTTTATTTTGCCACAAATCAGCATATATATAGATCCTAGGATAATTTTTACAAGCTCTACTTCAATGTCTACAATAAAAAATAGGGTACTCGTTAATCTTCCGCCAAATACTTCCCGTTTATGTACGCCCACATGTTGAATATGCAATTCAAGCATGGCAACTATGGCTAAAGCGGGATCTCACGATTTTGGAGCTTCCAACACCTCAGGCAATTAAAATGTCAAAAGACTGCGCCACTTGTCATACTAACAACGCCTCAGAATGCTTGGCCTTTACAGCGGACCTTATCGCCGTTTGCGTGTTGACCTACTTATGTTTTACCAAATATTATACAACACTAATCACCACTGCCATCAACTATTGAAGCTGAGTTACAACATTCATCATCTCAACTTGGCGGAACAATACAGCCGGTAAGATTGTGAAATACTACCTCTAGCTGCGTGTTTGCCACACGTGGAGTACCCTCAGAAGCTATTCCAGCCCCCACGTTAGCCGTGTTAAAAACACTTGTCGACAGTGCACTGGCTACCCTTCACCCTATCACGTAGTCCAAACGACCCGAACAAAGCAGGAAAGCAAAAACAAAGCAAAGCACCTTCATTTTTCCGAAAACAACTGACGATAACCTTGGATAGTACATCAAAAGGACGGGAACGCTGTAATCGACAAGTTCGCAGTTAGCAGTAGTTCACTATTTCCTATTGCCATTTTTGCTTTTAATTTGCTCAACCCCGCTCCATCATCCGGCTAGACATGTCAAGGTTCGGCTTCTTTTATCCGCAAAATACCACTGACCATTGACCATTGACGAGTTCATAACAAAAATTTCCCCAGGATGTAGATGAAGAAGCCTAGTAGCCAATCATCTTGAAGAATAAAGTCGGAGCTCATGTTTAAAGCAGAGAGAGCAGTTTTCTGCATTTCGTGGAGGTTTGACCTATTAATGTGCTTGTTTCCAACAATGTGTTTTGCAACTTATACTAAGGTCAGCAAGAATGGTTTTTAAAATGAAAATATTAAATACGCTGAAAAATTAAAAGCTTCGAAAGAGGATTAGCAATGTTTCTCGATGATCAAAATAAAACCATTTCACTTCGTTAACAAAACACCTTTGCCAAACTGCATGCTGTGGTATCCTAAAATCCGACATAATTTTATTTATGCGAAAAATCTGTAAATACAGTTAACTAATAGTTGATGAAGTGTTTAAAAAAATAGGAAATGATTTAATTCTACATTATATATGATCAAAATTAGTTTCTTATGCAGAGATTTATGTGTTGGTTTTCTTTACCTAATTAACTAAAACACTGGTTGTCGATTGTCCATTTCGCAAATAAGATAATGTATAATTTTGTGCACACTGTAACTCAAGCTACCAAAATGTTACAGTATTAAAGCGTTGAACATAGTGGTATAATTCTCCTTTTCGTATTAGTTGTCCTAAAAAGTGTTTAAAACCTGTGGCACTAATGCAAAAATTAACATAGTTCATTTAGTAAGCTATGACCAGTTGCTTAATTTGCAGCCTTTGGATATGCAGCGCTGCCGTAATTCTTTGATTAAAATAAGAAAGTTGATAAAATCAACCGTAAATGTCTCGGAAAACGGTCTTTTAACAAGCATTTCACACTTTGTGCGAGCACAAGCGTAGCAAAATTGTTGATGCATATGTATGCTCTGTTGCTGTTGGCCTTGGTGTTCCTCCAAGTTTGTATGGATTTGCTGTGTGTTTAGTTATGCATTCAATAATTATAAGCATGTGAATCCACTAAGTTAATAAGTTGCTGTTAAATAATTATCTGTTTGTATTCCAGCAAGTAATATAAAGTGCTAAATCCGCAACGTGAAACTTGATTTGCACAATACGGCTTTGTTTTGAGCTTATTGTCATCAAAAATTAAAACTTCAAAGCTATCCACTTCTACCATATTTTTATTTTAGACTTAAGCTAAGACCGTCTTTAATTTTGGCATGCATTGTCCAACTTCAAAATATACATGACTTTGATGTTTGAGTAACACCTCCGTTCTTGATCTACCTGAACACCAGCAGTTACGCGTGATTATGTCAGTTCTGATAGGCAGCCCATGCTTGCTGATAACTTTATCACTGCTCTCCATACTAATACAGATTACAGACCTTAAATACTGTTCAGAAACCATTGTCGGATTCCGAACATCTTTAAAAGTGTAAGCTTGCCAATATTTGTTTGATACCTGTTGTAACGAGAAGGGTCATGCCCATCAGATGAAAGAACTACGGAACAACTTAATGCCACGACACACAAAACATGAACGAGTTGTGTTCCTAGGCGAAGTCAAGCATTTTTCCAAATTCATGCGGTTAGCCATAAATTAATTGTATCCGCTTCAGTAGCCGTTGCTCACAAAGGGAGTAGGGAATTCCTTTCGTAGCAATCATGAAAGCTTGGCATCCACCGAATATCTCATGCATTCCGATTAACGGAATGTATGATTCTGTTATCGCTATATTTCATCGTACGTCCTTGAAGCAGTATTATTGGACAAGCTACAGGAGGGCTCATCAAGACCAGATGATTTTACATCAAGGCACTTATAGTCCTCACAAGGGACTTACTCTCAGATAGAAAAATCAGTCACGAGTGTATTCGAAACATATTGGACTTCAATACTGCATGCTCATTATCATTCGGCTCCTAGTCGTAAGATAGGCCGGATGGTTTTCTCTCACCCTGTCCCACAGGCGCCTCGTCGTACGACCAATAAACCCTGAACCACAAGAAAAAGTGAATGGGAAAACACGCATAGAATTGGCGTGGACACGCCTTTTGTCGTTTGGGTTAGTTTTCACTACTTCGCTAGTGGTGAAGTTAATCTGCATTTCTGCTGCTGAGAAGATGAGCCTTAGAGCGCGAGAAATACAAACAGTTAGACGTTCCGTAACGATTTCCCATTTTACGGTAATTTCAGACAAATGGTTTCTTCTCCGGCTATGAGGATGGCAAGTGTTTTCCTCCTTTGCTCCATGTTGGTCTTACCGAAACCATCTGGGTACCCATTTTTCTTCTGAGTTAAGCGTATGCGCGGCAGTTCCTCAGAGAACGCGTCCTTTGAGCAAATTCTCTTCGCTCGATTTGTAAAAAAGAAAATCAAATTCTGTTTTAAGCTGAGTGGAACGATGCTGTAGAAATTCGTGAATTCTCCGTTCAAAGTACGTTTCCTATACACACAGCTCTGTTGCGAATCATCAACGAGTTGCTTCATGGCCACATCGAGGAAATGAAGCAAGCTATCTTCCTCAACTTCAGATGGAAACTGTAGCGCTGTGTGCGCCTGATTAAATGTGATAGTGAGGTCTTTATTGTTTCGGGAGGAATAGAGCAATATAAAGATGTCAATGACGTAACCTCAGTAAAAGTTATGGATTCTGATGACTGAACTTAAATTCTCTACGCTAGCATATCCACAAACACCTCAGCAAGAAACGGCCCCAGCGGGGAGACCATAGCATAATCATCGTACTGTAGGTAAATTAGTACTTTGAACAAAAACTGAGTTTTTAAGATGCAGCAGAGCAACAATTCCTTTAGGCCAACTCTAGTAACGCCAATGGTTATCTGATTCTGATCAATATAATCAAAATGTAATTTATATTGAAAAGTGAAGCAAGGTCAAGAGAACACATGATTAGATTCATAACATTTCGATCACTCACGACATCTATTCACTCAAAACTGTGCTTCAGGCTGTGTACAGCAACCTGCTTTTTGATGGGCTCAAAAATTTCAACGAGCGACCGTTCAGTGAAATGTTCCGGAGAGATTTTCATGTCCAAAACTGGTCTCAGAAGAACGCTAGGCGTATGCGGTTAAAGTAAACTGTGTAGCCTTGGAATCGCTGTGGCTCCGGGACGTAGGTTTACATAGTCACCTTTACTAATAAAGTCCACATCACGGAGGTTTTTATGTAAGGGCCGCTTTTATTTTCGATATGATTTGTTTTGTCTTTTTGTCCGAGATTTTGGAAAGTTGATGTCATCTGCCAATACTTCATGAATTTTCAGAAGACGGGCTGCTTTGTTTAAGTCAACTATTTGCAACTTTATCCCGTCGAGTAAGCAAAATAGTTTCGTTCCCGACTAGATTGTTTACCTCATGTATATATTCCTTTCTCATCGAGATTTTATGCGTTATCCGTGCTCAGCGATATTAATCAAAGCGTGCCCTGCGTTGAGAGTATATTTGTCGGACGACGAGGCGTCTTTTTGACATTTTGACAAAAAGCCATCCGGCGTGACTAGCGACTGGGTGCCGAATGTTAAACAATAGCATGCTGAGCTGAATATTCATAAATTACCCTGGTCATAAATTACTTATATTCCTTTTTATCCAAGGAACTTAGAATCAGTAAATATCTTCCACAAAAATGTTCCGATGGTCCCTGATGTTTTACCTATGGATACAGAATTGTACGTCCCAGAACAGCAAAATACCTCACTGCTGCCCTCAGATAAATTTCCTCACACACAATAGCTGTAGAGAAATGTGCTTTGCAGGGACGCTTGCATCTGATCCATCATTTAAACAATTCTTTAGTTACCTCAAGTAGCATACACCGAGAAATGGAAAGAAACATATTCAGTGCGGGCAAAACGCAATGTTTATTTCTAGTGGCCAGAAATTAAATCCATCGAGCTTGCATTTTGCTAACAGAGTAAGCACACTGTGTCTTTGTTAAGGATGTATAAAGAGTAGGACGGAGGCAGTTGCTGTCTATTGGAAGTAGAGATCAGTTATCCTGAATGAATTGCAATATAAGCACTTGAGATTTGCCAAAATGGATTTGCTGACTCACTTTTAAGTATGGTTGTCTAGAGCAGACGTTGATGTTGTCGCTAAAGTTAAGAGTGGCGTTCTTTATCACGCGAATTGGGATAATGTATTTTGCAATCACGCAAGTAACGAGAAGCCTTATGAAAACATATTTCTATGGTCAGACGTATTTTTGCTCATCTGTTCCATTCCCAGTTAGATTTATGCCCACATTCTGACCATAACAAATTTAACTAACATAATATTCAAACTGCGCAAGACATTTATAAAGTTCTACCTTCCATTAACGCTAGTGCCTTATAATGTAATAACATATAATTCGTATGGTACTAGGCATGTAACTAACACGCACTGTTATGCACCACCCAACTGCTTGTTGCCAAGGCTAATTCATATGTTACCGAAGCAAATCGCAGCTCCTCTATGTACGTGTCCATAATTTGGTCATCCTTTACCACAACCTGACAAATCAGTCCAGATGTAGAAGACTAGCGGAGTCAATGTCTGCTCTATTGTTTCATACGCATGACGCCCTAATTTCTAGGTTTGGCATAACCAAGAGCTGTACAACACTCACTAACTGCAGCAGCAAAAGAGGTGTAGTAAAAACTGATTCCATTTAGCAAATCGGCTGTCCAGATGTATATATCCATTTTTCGATAGAATTCAAATATTTCTGTATGTCTCCGCCGCTTTCTTAATCTTTGGTCAAAATGCAACCACGGACATCAAAGTTTGCTAAACTTATCTACAATTCTAGAACTTGCTTGTACAATTAACAATTAATTTATATATATATATATATGAAGTTTCTAAATAATTTACAGGCGGTGGTTTTTTGTGGGTATTGTAATGCGAGTTGGCATTAAAAGTTGGATAAGTAAGTCATACAATCTAAACAAATGTAATTTTGAATTTTAAATACTTGATCGTGTGCGAGATATGCACAAGTCACAAACAAACAAGAAATTATTGGTTAGTAATTATCTACATTATACAGTGACCTATGATGATGAAAGATTTTGCGAGGCAATATGGAACGACTGCCTAAACAATTTGGACAGTCTGAAACGCTTTAAAAGAGAAGGGCAGGAATATTTCGCAAATAATGTTGTTACACGTGTGTTGAACCCAAGCAGAACTTAATGAACTTTTTAAAAGTGTTGAATTTTAACCACATCAAAAAGAAGCAAATGGGAAATAAATTAAAGTACTTAATTTTCTTCCTTTGCACCTTCACACCTGCCCCGAGCTTCCATGTTCGCATGGAATTTGAAGACGAGAAAACAACCGGGCTTTAAGTTTTAATTTCCGGTTTCCACTATCTTTCATGCATAAACGACCATGTATTGGCTGCTATCGTAAATATAATGTAGAGTATATTATATATTATAAACAAATAATACTTTTACTTAAATACTTACGGTGTTGGCAGAAAAAAATTAAAATTTGATAAACTCACCAAATATTTATATCGCCACAAATTGCAAATGCAGTGACAACGGCAGTACCCATTTTTGGCATTTTAATTTCCAATACATGGTTAGAAATATACTTCGTAAATTTTTAATAAAACGTGAAGGGATTTTACAAGTTTATTTCATCAGCTAAGCACAACGTATTTCAGGCTACTCATAAGTTAGCACGAACAAGGTGACAGAAAGAATAATCAGTACTGTACGCGCCTACGGTTAACCGGGCTGTCATAGAAGTGTGCACGTATCATATATTTTCCCACAACGCACCATATATGATAAATTAATACAGGTTTATCTCGTTCATCGGTCTGGCTCAGGTTGGTAGAGTTTTCCATATTTCTTAATTGAACCAGCTTAGAACTATCTAATGGCTTTGTTTTTGTTTGGTTGCGGTTGATTTACTCTGCTTGGGTTACATTTGGATACACCAACCAAGACAATTTTGTTTGATTTATCGGACTTTTTTGACACAACTTTCTTTACACATTGGTTCAGGCAGCGGGCTCCTCCTTGCTCTCAAGCTGCTCTTCACTCATTCTGTGGGAATGTTGCTTCACCGTCTGATCTCGTCCATGTTGTCTGTGTTAGTTTCTATCGTTACTCATTTATGTAGCTTTCTAGGATTCCATGACCTCGTTATATTCCGTGCCACTCCTATACGTACAATATTAAATGTCTCTCAACGGTGCGTAGTGACGCATCATTTTTTATTTAAATGTACCACATTCCTTTGTTGAAAGATGACTGCCAATTAATTGCGACACCGGCCCTTAAAGATTCAAAACAGTTTATATATCACTTTTAAAATTTTGCACTAAACATTTGTTTACTTAGCAACGTTGACGGATTGGGTAAATGCTTATACTAAACCAATGACTTTGCTATTATTTTTTTATTTAACTAAAGTTCTCTTTCTTTAGCAGCATTTAAAACATCATAAGCATTTAAACTTACACTAGCAGTTAGTTAACAAGAAAGCAGTTAAATAATCATATAAAATCTGTGCAAACGTCCGTACATTGGCTGCCAGAAGACCATTGTAAAACGAATTGTTTGTAGCATATAGGATATAACGCTTAGTCGCAAGGTTATGCGAATGCGGGGAATGTGTTATTTCCCATTTATTTAATTATTATTAATGGGTATAAACTGTATCCACTAACCTGCTTTTATTGCCTTGGATAAGCATTTGATTTGCTTTAAAAGCTATTCATTGGCATTTTATT
Source organism: Dicrocoelium dendriticum (assembly GCA_944474145.2). Classification (NCBI taxonomy): domain Eukaryota; kingdom Metazoa; phylum Platyhelminthes; class Trematoda; order Plagiorchiida; family Dicrocoeliidae; genus Dicrocoelium; species Dicrocoelium dendriticum. Next base: position 47,971,111 of record OX104060.1, read on the forward strand.
ATATTATATTATATTGTTTACGTAGTCATATATGTTCTATATGATACAAGGTTTAGCACTGAGTAATCAAAATGACTGTTTATTTCTTTGGCTGAGGGTTTATAGTTGTGTTACTGTGTGCAGCCAAAAGCCTAAGCATTGTTAACATTTCTCAAACAGCGATTCTCGCTTGGGTTAGCTTAAAGGACAATTAGGCACTAAGGAGGAAGCAGATTGTTTTACTAGCCTTACACTAACTATGTATTCGGCAGTTTGGTGGCACAGTTGCAGTGAAGAAAGTTGGCAGCGATTTAACTAATTATTCCGCTGGTCTTAGTAGATTCAGCACCTCTTCTAAGTAATAAGGTGATATCCACTGTTTAAAATTAAATAAACCTTGGAAACATCTTCAAAGAAAACCTTCCTAAAACTTTTGTGTACGCATTGATGATACACATGTACATCTATGAATAACTTTAGAAGAAATGGGAAAAAATTATGCATACATTCTTGGATTTAAATAATTTGTGTCCTTGACATGTTTACTAATTTCGCATATGCCATGTTTCAAGGTAAATTATAAATTTTGTAGTTAATGTCTGCATAACTGAATATTATTCCAGCACAAAATGCTGTCTTGGATTTAACTGACTTGAAATTTTTTACAAAAAGGGCGGAAATACTGGCATAATTATAACCTAGAAGACCAGATCCTATTTTATGGATGACGTTGTTATTTTGACTGCTATGATCATTTGCAATTTGTCTAGCCAAATCCCTAACACGTGTCCTCATGAACCGTGTTAACTTAGCAGCTTTGACTTCCAAAGCTGTTTAAACATCGCGCTGCAGTTATGTGGTTTCGCACATATCAGATGGTGAGAAGCGCTATAGAGTAAATAGATCCCTATTAGCCAGTAAGAATTGAAACTCCACCATTAAAAGTATTTTTACTTTTAGTTTACCAACATACCTTTTATCCTAACGAAATAGAGGAACACTTATCGGAGAAATAACTAAAATGGTGTCAAGTAAAGCATCTGAATATTGTTTGATGCGATTTTCAGTTGTCTTCTTGTGCAATCCAGATTCGAGGCCTAAAGGATTTTGAAAAAATGAACAGCCGTTAAAATAGAAGCAGAAGAAACATAACACCTAAAGAATATGAGAACGTAATTTCATCTCTGCCCAAATCATCCAGTTGGAGCCATAGTTGTAGATACATCGCTTAAGTTAAGTGCTTATTAGAATAATCCAGAAAGAATTGTTTAGTATATTGCTATATATTTATTAGTAAAAACAGTATGTCTGCTGTACAATAAACTTTTAGGCCTCAAGATTCGCTATCCCGTATATTTATTAAGCTTGTGCCCGAATATAACTGCCACATTGGATATGCATATCAAGACGAATTAAACATCGTGCTGACGGAAATATCTGTTAAATTCGCCCTTTTACTCATGCAGAAATATCGACGGCCAATAAAAGGTAAAGAAACTGTAGCTTCAGAATACAATTTGAATTGCGTTCATCTTAATTCTTAAACAGTGAAGTCCTGCAGTTCTATGCATTTAAGCAATTATTTTTGTTAAGAAGTATTTCTTAAAAAAGCGCCTTTATATTTTATTTAAACAAGTCCGAGAGAATATATTTGAATAAATCCAGCATCTACTAAAATCTCACTGGCACACACGGTGTTTCCTAATTTCGATGTGCTGTTTGCAAGTAATGGATTTTAATTTTTCTTAAAATAAAATATATGTACAGAAACATTTCATTACGATTACATAAAAAATAAAACAAATATTACAAGAGTGATAAAAGCTGACCCAGCATATGTTAAAAAAGATTCGAAAAATGACGCAAGGTTGCGAAGTTAGATGGTAAATATTTGTTTGACGTGGACATTTGTGCAAATTTGATAAAACATTGTAGAATAAAATGCTTGAGCGTAAATACCAAATTAGAAAATCAAAGCTACAGAAAACGTGTTACACTCTCTATTAACGACATTTTGTTGTTCTTTTTCCAACCATATTAAAAGTAAGCCAGGATTTGTGGCGGCGTGTCTACTCTCGCATTCTCGGTTTGTAGTTCATTAATCCTCAGGGCTGACAAATAAGATCCAAGGATAGACACCAGTGTTTCCTCTCTGAGTGCTTTTTTTCTGTGCTCTAGTTTCACAGGTAAGTGGGATAATCCATCCGCGATCTGATGCTGCCTTTCCGGCCGGTAAATGATTTGGAAATCGCAAATGAGAAGCCTGGAATACCGACGATTGATTCGCTTCGGGAGAAAGCTTTTAGATGTACTCTTGAGAAGAGTGGTCTTTTGGTAAAATGAAAGGGCGGCCAAAGAGGTTAACGTTCAATTTCTCGCGAGTCCACATACAAGCGAGAGCTTACTTTTTGCTTGTGGAGTAGTGACGTTCAGAAGCTGGTAACTTTCGTGAAGCACAGAAAATAACTTGATCTCCGCTGTTTTGTAGTAGAGAGAGCATAGCACCGATACTGACATCGTAGGCATCTGTTGACACATAAGTGCTGCATGATTCGTTAAAAATGAAAACCAATGGGGCGGAGGAAATGCCTCGTTTAAGTTCCTCAATGGCTTTTTTGTTTCCTTCCCCAAACAAAGGTGAACACTTTTTGGTCATTTTCCGTTGTACATCTGCCATCGTTGGAATTTCACGAACATTTCGCAAATTGTAAGAGCCCATTTGCAAAAAAACTTCAGTTCCGTGAAGTTGTGTGCATTGGCGAGTCAGCTATATCATGGCAATTTTGTTACTGGAGCGAATGCAGCTGCGGGAAATGATGTGCATTATATAGTGGATCTCAGTAGCGTTAAATAGGCTATTTTTAGTGTAAAAGCGAAGTTCGCGTTTACTGAGTCGATATAGGAATTTATGTAAGCGCTCGTCATGCTCTTACGACGAGCGATCGAAGAAAATACTATTGGTCACTTTGGCATCCTGTCCGTTAATACCTGTCAGAGCTTGAGTCATGAACTGCTGCAAGGCAGCAAATGCTGAGCCCGACCCATAATTTGTACTGGAATAATCCACCAGGAACTAGGAAAGAGGCAATGCGTTTAAAGTTATCGAAAAGAAAAAATGGAAAAACGCACGTTTTATATCCAGTTTTCAAAAAACGGTTGAACCGGAAAAGTGAATTGCTAGCTCATCACAAGAAGGTAGCAAAACTCTTTCGACGACTCTCTGTCTGTTTAGACCTTGCAGATCACTGCATATTCTGACAGTTCCGTCCTTTATCAAAACATTGTTATTGGATATACTTAATCAGAGCAACGATCAGCCTGTTTAGATTGCTGGCTAACATGTCCTGCTAGGCTGCTGATGCAGCTTGACGCTTCGCAAATGGACTGGGTCAAGGTGGTCTAATGGAAACAGGTTTCGCATCCAGCTTCAACTGGATGCGATTAACACCCCATGATATACGATATATGCCATTTGATCAAAGGGTGGTACGACTTTCAACGCAATTATTGCGTTTCTCCTAAGCAGAGGTCGCATCTCATTTGCTAAAAGGTATATCATGACATCCGCAGATTATAGGCCAATCCGGAGAGGTACGCGATGAAAACCAAGAAAGGTTTTTATTGCTACAGTAATCTTAGTAGGAGTGAGCAGTCGGCTCTAAATGGTAATCGGAAATGTAAGGTTTGTAGAAACTGGAGTGCACAATAGTAAGAGAAGAAGCAGAAGCCAACGCAACTTCTAGTGGATTAACACATTTTTCCTAGGGAATCAGACACTAGATATCTTTAGATAGATGTTTCGGATTAACAACAGATATCAAGACATTTCCCTAGTTTCTGACATCCGTAGTGAGAGTAGATATGTCGCTCAGCTAAAATGCAGATAATTATAGGATAAAAAGTAGCTGTAAATAAATTTAAATAAAGGGAATTCCATTTAGATTTTCCTCTGAACAAACGAGGATTTTTGTAATTAACTATAAAAAATAAGTACTTTTGCAAACAGTGCAATCTCTTTGCTACCTTGTAAAAATGCCGTAATTTTCCTATCTCCAGCTCTGTACGATTGACATAATATCCATGCATCACCAGAATACCTGTGAACAGAGATCAGAAGAACGCGTCTTGCAGAGTGCTTCTTTTGAAATCAACCCCGAGTTGCTCTTACAGGACGTTCTCGGACGCTCAAGAGAAGTTGAGAAAGAAGTGAAGAATGTCGGCCAAAAGTTATGTTCACTGTGGGGGGTGTTTGACTAGGCTGAATTCACGTATTCATTGCAAATCCCGAATGCTTACGTAAGACAACGTGTGGAATACACCGTGCAGGTGTAGCACCCCGGACGAATCAGGACCTCACTGCTTTTAAGAAGCAAGTACGGAGTTAACATATTCAGATAATGTACTGCTTCACCTCTTTACCACCTGAAACTAAAGGTCAGCAAAAATTTAAACAAACAGTATTATTTACCGCGTGGAGATCTCACATCAATATATCAGATCCACAAGTATCTGAACCACAATACCTTATTTATAAGCTATTATTTTAAGTTAGCCACACAAAGCGGTCGTTTGGAATGCAGTCGCAGTGATTTCGGTATTCATGTATTTTAACAGTAAACCTTAATTTCGCATTCAGTCCTCGCCGCTCCTACCTTAGCGGAATTCAATACCCACTTGACATTACATTGAGCCACTTGCTGAAGTAAATAATCATTGCACTTACATAAAATATGCAATTAGTCAAGCGCTAATAGTTGTTATCCTTTTGAAACCTTAATTTCTGTTCTTACCATTCCTACAGAAACTGTCAGGCCTATCGCTATTTCAACCCAGTTAAATCCATTGTTCCATATTAACAAACTGCCCAGTAAAGCTGCACTTAAGCTACCGGCGCTTATAAAATATCCACCGAAAACTTGCTGCCGTACAGCTCCACCAAGTGAAAGGATATACGCATACGCCGTCAGAGCACTAACGAATACCAAAAATGTTCAAATTTTAACAGCAAGCTACTCATGATTTGGATCTTGCCGTGCTCATTAATGATGACTTCATTTGTTTCAGGTAGACCGAGAATGCTTCCAAAAACGCAATCCAGTACGCCCGTCTCCAGCTTACGGAGTTCAGGGAATTCGAGAAGTTTGGCGCTTCAGTCTTTTTTGAAAATCTCTGGAGCATACGTGTGGCTGCACGCGGAATATGCCATTTAAGCATGCCAAGGATGACAGAAGCGCTAACTTACCGTCTCCGATCATGCGAAAACAGATGGACAAAGAACGACAAATGTTTTGCCTGCCTTCCCTACACACAGGCTAAAAACCCAAAAGTGTCAATTGGACGTTAGTGTTGTCTACAACGTTATCGCTTAATGGTGTGTCATACTTGATGGCGCTTTTACAACCATACGCTACGTGACATCGTACGTGACCAATGCTTGACGAACTCAACGCAGAATAACCAGCCGACGGTGTATAATTAGTCCATAAACGCTAAGCAAGAAGACTCATAAAATTGCTACACCCTACCTGTTTAAGAGTCAAATAATTTGCGATGTCTTTTATCAATCTTGTGCTTATATCCTTTTATATTCATCCTAACTGGACTTACGAAGCTTTTGCTGTTATACCCGGTATAAACCATCACTCAAATGCTCCACCTTATTTACTGATCTATTAATAACCATCACACAGTTTTGTTAACCTCCAACTGCTGTCAGAATATTTAAAACATAGTTTCTGTGCCTATGATGATTATATTTATTTTTGGAAGCAGACTAATCAATGCAGGAGATTTGCACCATAGCCAAATATGTCTGCTTCGTAATATTCAAAAACAGTCTGCTAACTCTAGATTTCATTAACACTATGAATGCTGATGATAGTTTTTGTCCTTTACGAATTAAGACAAATGTGATCCCTAGATAATGATTTCCTAGTGTATCCCACAAGCATGTGCCAGCAACATTGCAACTGTTTAATATCTAGAAGTACATAACTATAAGAGTGTGTGCAGGAACATTTCTCAAGCAATCTAGGCCGGGAAAATTGCAAGTGCACTAAGCTGAACCGCGGTCGATAGTTTTACACACTCACTACGCAATATTGCTCGATGTAACGTCAGGTTTAAACTAGTCGCATTATACAGTGGTAAACCCTAAGAAACCGGAGGATCTACCTACCATTTAGATGTGCACTGGATAATGTAAATTGTTTCATTTTCCGGCCCGTTGTTGCAGTTTACGGATGTCACCGGTAGCCTTAGGTTTATGCAAACGGGAGTCCGAATATACAGGGAGCTCGTCGCAGTTATTCCAGAGTAAAAAATGATCGCACATCTTTTCTTTGCAGCTTAGTTCCGGTTGTGTGAAATTTTGGCATTACACCAAATGTTGAATATCAAGAACAGCACTAATGAAAGCTGTAGAACACGCAGTTTACCTGAACGTTTACATCAATAAATGCGGGAATTCGCTTCTGTCCTAGCATCGAGCTACACAGATTGTCTCATTGTTTTGATAGATTTTAGGCCTAAGCGGATGTGTGCTGCAAACGTTGGTTGTGTCGTATAAAATCAGCACTTCTTCAAACAGTAGAAAATTTCACAGAACTGTGAATTTATCTGACGCTCCAGTATTAGAATCGTAGAATTTAACCATATTCCAGTTCAAGTTATTTGCTTGTTTGTTTTGCTACAAAACGGTGGCTGATAATTAGGATAGCATTCATTATTGAAGGTCACTGTTTGATGGAATTTGATTCAGCGCACTGTGCTTATGCATGTTAAGTTACTGATGTTTATGTAACAACTAATTTTGGCATAATGGGTTAGTGGTGTAGCATGATTGAATATTTGGAATGAAAAAGACAAACTGCGTTAAAGGTTGATTGCATAATTTAGTTACACAATTTAAATAGCTTTCGCAGTTATAACTCTGCGATGTGTCGGATAATGATATATTACTACCTCGTAAGCTCGCGTTCGCGAAACATATCGTTGGTTGCTGTACGCAAAATCTACAGCAACCCCAAGGTTTTCGCCCGTTTGACGACTAGAACTCTCGGCAATTATGCTTCCCCCATGTATGTTCAAAGACGCGCTTAAAAACGCTATAATGGAGTAGGTCATTTTCTTAGAAAAACTAGAACACGATACCATATTAAATTAACAATACGTCCACAAGGTGTAGTAAGTTGGTTTCTAATACCTTGCCAAATATCCTTGTGTTGTACATGCCGAGTCACTCGAAGAAAGCTTACCTAGAAGACTATTCAATCGATCGGCTTTCTGACTGTATATGCTTGTTGAGCGAGGAGGAGAATAGTTAAAATGTACGGAGATGACACAGTTTCAAGTGGATTAGTATCCCTTGGCTACGTATGGCATCATATAGTTGAGACCTCATATTCATCACGAAACGATCGCCCAAGCAAGTACGGTGGTGGGTTTTTGTACTAACATATCGATATGCATGGCCAACTGGTCGACGGTGCGAAATCGCCGGTGCAGTTTGCGACTAAGACGCAATGACACTTACCTTGTGACGGTTGGTTAACTTCCTCCAAAGTCCACAGCAAGGAGTGACTCCCGCATGACCGTATGAGGAGGGTACTTCTACGACGATATATTGAGGTTAATATGTCATGCAAATGCAATGTTTACAAGCTGGTATTTTCTGCACCCAAACAAGTAATTTACGGATGACAAACAAGATATTTTTGTGAGCACTCTGCTCGTTGGCACGATTGGTTTGCTTACCCGATTCAGAGCGAAAAATAAACCCTCTGTGCTTGATTTAGTGCTCACGAACGAAGAAATCATGATGGATAGGTCAAAAGGTGGCGACTCATCTCTGTGTGTGTTCACATAACCATACTTTATGACTATGTGTGTTATGCGGAATATTCAGAAGTACATAATGACTTGTTTCGTACAACAACCAACTACGAGACAGTATCAGGATATTTTGAAGATGCCAGTTGTGGGTTATCAGAATAATTGGCGGAGTTTGGCGGCAAGTTTGTTGTTCTGATTAAATCCACATCGGTAAACATACCTCTTTGTGCTGTACGAGCGGGATCAATCATTTGGAGAAGAATCCGAAATCTCATGGCTTTAAGAGATGCAGAATGGTACGTGTACATTGCAAACAATGCCCTGACAATTGGAGCAACTGGGTAGAGCATCGTAATCACTGTACTACCCTTGTCCGTGTGAACGAATTATTACACCAGCAGACACTAGTGGAAAGAATTGTTGCTAACAACAAGGTTTGCGCAGCTAGGTGAACAACTTATGAAATATGCAGCATTGTGTTCCCGCACGCATCACAGCAACTTAGTGTGTTAAAACCGCCAAGGATGCAATCAAAGTTCAGCAACTCTAATATGCCGGCGCGCAGAAACCATGTGTCACATACCAGTTCCATTATCTCTGCCAGCAATTTTTACACGTGCTCCTTTTAGTTCAGCGACAATTACTGGGAATCTGCTATAGTTGGACACTCATAGTTCCCCGGTGTTGCTAACACTCTTCCGAAACCACCGCCGCTGGCAGCTAGCAGAGTAGTGGAGTCATTATAACAGATTCTCAACGATTATTGGTTGAACAATAGGTCCCATACATGTAGAAGCAGGTATAATAACCCACATTTTAAAGAGTGGCAGCTGTGTGCAGCCCACTAGCTCTCGCCCAGTTGTGTTCCTCTTGGTGCTCTCATAATTGATAGAGTCGATCATAGCTGAATTCTTAATGAGCCACTTTATAGGTCTAGATTCATATCACCGAATCAACACGGATCCCGTCAGCAATGGTCCTGTGCTAACAATCTGCTGCTTGTATGTGGTAGTTAAACCGAAATTGTCCATAGTAAGACTGGCATTGCTGCCATAAAACACGACTCATTTAAAGCGTTCGACCGACTATATCATGGCTTACTACTCCATAAACTGCAAGCGTACAGATTTGGTAACCCTGTTCTTTCACTTACAAGTCCTCAACCGTGTAACATCCTTCCGACTATTTTCATTCCCGCGATATCGCCACCAAGCAAAATGCGACTCGACCATGCATAACAGCATCTGAATTACTTGAATTCAATTCGTTTCACATAGTGATGACAAGACGCAACAATGTTGCGTACCAATCCCGAATAAATCGGAGCAGAATATATATAATTGCGTGGTAGTGTTTATAATAACTATTTGAGAATGAAAGCCCATCAGTCTGCTCATTTCCGCCTGCTAATCGGCATTTGAGCATGATATATCCACCTGACGATCCATCCCCATGAATATATATAGGCAGGATATTGAGACTCAGCATGTAATTTCCAGATGCTCTAAAGCTCATGCTGTATGGCAGAATGATCGGAAACCCGAACTGATACAATATACTTAACCGCGTACTCCGTTTGATAACTATTTATTTGGTACAGTATAGACTGAGACATTTCCGAACACCCCTTACACCAAGTAGCCAATGTAGAGCATTGATATATTACTACATGATTTTGACATCATACACATGACTGGGATTACCCAAATACGGTGCAACCCAAGTTAGACTATTACACTATAGTACATATTAACACAAGAAGGAGAGTGAATTACTTTGTAAAATGTCTAGTGCCTTCCAAACAAAACGATTCTGAAGGACGATAAAACTTTTGCATCAGTAAATATTGTTGCTTCACCTAAATACGCATAACATAGCTTAGACGATTTTACTGGTTTCGCACTCATTCCTGCAGTATAATCAATTAGCTCTTATTCTCAAGCTGTACAGCTAAGTCATATAAAATGGCTCAAACAATTGCAGACATATAGAGAAATTTCTTCCGTAGTTACGGAGGGCAAAAGCTAAATGTTCAGCTTAACTTTTGTGATGGCGTTCTATAGATCAAGCTACCGGGGCGAGTAACATTTAGCGACAGATCAGAGTGACATCATTTCTGTGCATGATAATATTTGACAAACTTTCAGCTTTCCGAGATTTATGATTGAACTCATTAAAGTTAAACAAATAATTTAACTACCTAATTGTCTTTGTGGTATTATGTTACATATTACCAAACTAGAGGAATGCAACTAAATAAAATGCCGGTTAAAAGAGCTATATAAGTAGTGTTCCAAAACGGGACGATTATTATGCTCGTTATGATATAAAAACACATAACTTCATTTATTTATTTTATTTTGCATCTGTGCGATATTAAATAGCATTCATCAAAATAATAGAGATGTACTAGGTCCTTTATATTTTAAATTAGCTGTTTCGCGCTTAGTTAATTCAGATAATGAAGGAAGGTTCTAAGTAAAGTTTAGATTTACTCAGACCGATGATCGGAAACTTCTATACATTTATCTTAGTGTTATTTAGTAGTATATTTGCCAGGCTTTGTTCAGCGCAGTGTAATTGATAGAATCTAGGAGAATTTATATTACCTGTTAAGCAACTATGCCTCCGGTGAGTTTATCTTTGTCACAGGCCAGAAATAATGTGATGTGACTCACAAATGTTAGTGAAAACAGTGGAACGTTAGAATAATAGGGATAGGAATTCCATGCTTGACAAGCCCAGAGGGATAGTTGGTGTGAATTACTTGTGATCAAAAAAGAATTTAGACCAAGCTGAGAAAACATATGGAGACCCATTTTATTATCCACACTACCATGCAATTATATATTCTGCTCCAGTTTATTCGGGATAGGTGCGCAACATGGTTGCGTCTTGTCATCACTATATGAAACGAATTGAAATCAAGTAATGCAGGTGTTGTTATGCATCGCCGAGTCGTTTATGGCTGGGTGGCGTTATCGCAGGAATGAAAAAAGTCGGAGAGATGTTACACGGTTGAGGACTTCCTAGAGAAAAGCAATTCCAGCCGACTGTGTTGGGTGGTCAATTTTAGCCGGTAACCCTTAAAATTCGTGTTCTGGCTGTTTTTAAGTGATGGCAAACGCGTTCTGGGATTTATGTTCAGGAACGCCCAAATTAGGTTACACAAAAGACGGCGATGACTTCAGCTGTACACTGCTAGTTTTATTTCGCAGATGGCATAACACTGGGAACAGTCATTCACGCTATGTGCTCCCCGTTTGAAAAGGTTCCGATTTTAGCAGCGTCGCCAGGTCTGGATCGTGTACTCGACGGACGACCTCACAAGTTCATTGAGCACGTTGTAGCAGCCGGGGTGATCGAAAATCCCCAACACACTTCGTAAGAGAACAACATGCTGGTTAGCAGCTTTGGACGCATTCAAGGACTGCACCGAACAGTCAACTTCCTGTTGTATCATCAACCTTATTTTGCTTACTTGTGGGGCGTTATTAATCTTGTCGCCTCCAAATTTAGATGAGTCACGGGGATGGTGGCCACCTTCGCACTTTTGCAATCTTCTGCGCTGAACGAGAGTATATTTGCATTTGACCCTTCAAGAGCACTATCTAAAGCACGTTATTCAAGATCGTGAAATTTCTGACAAACAGCCACCCTGCCAAATCTCGATGCCATCGGCTAAATAGCGGCAAATACGACTCAATGACACGCACGAGGTCATAATTTAAAAACATGAATAAGCGCAACCTCAACACTGATCCTTGTGGGACATAACAATCCACATCATATGGATCAGAAAATGAGCATGGAACTCGAAAGTAAACCCGCCGCCAAAGGAGGAAATCTCTGATTCATCCAAGAACAGGGTTACCAACTCTGTACGCTTGCAGTTTTTGGAGTAGTAAGCCATGATATAGTCGGTCGAACGCTTTGAATGAGTCGTGTTCTATGGCAGCAATGCCAGTCTTACTGTGGACAATTTCGGTTTAACTACCACATACAAGCAGCAGATTGTTAGCCCAGGACCATTGCTGACGGAATCGGTGTTGATTCGGTGATATGAATCTAGACCAATAAAGTGGCTCATTAAGAATTTAGCTATGATCGACTCTATCAATTATGAGAGCACCAAGAGGAACATAACTGGGCGAGAGCTAGCTGGCTGTACACTGCTACCACTCTTTAAAATGTGGGTTATTATACCTTCTTTTACATGCTTGGGACCTACTGTTCAATCAGTAATCTTTGAAAATCTGTTATAATGACTCCACTACTCTGGTAGCTGCCAGCGGCGGTGGTTTCGGAGGAGTGTTATCAACACCGGGGAATTATGAGTGCTCAACTATAGCAGACTCCTAGTAATTGTCGCTGAACTAAAAGGAGCACGTGTAAAAATTGATGCCTGAGATAATGGAACTGGTATGTGACACATGGTTTCGGCGCGCCGGCATATTAGAATTGCTGAACGTTGACTGCATCCTTAGCAGTTTTAACACACTAATTTGCTGTGATGCGTGCGGGAACACAATGCTATATATCTCATAGATTGTTCACCTAGCCGCGCAAACCTTGTTGTCAGCAACAATTCTTTCCACTAGTGTCTGCTGGTGTAATAATTCGTTCACACGGACAAGGATAGTACAGTGATTACGATGCTCTACTCATTTGCTCCAATTGTCAGGGCATTGTTTGCAATGTACACGTTCCATTCTGCATCTGTTACCGCCACGTGATTTCGGATTAGTCTCCAAATGATTGATTCCGCTCGTACAGCATCAACGGGTATGTTTACCGATGCGGATTTAATCAGAACAACAAACTTGCCGCCAAACTCCGCCAACTAGTCTGAAAACCCACAACTGGCATTCTCAAAATATCCTGATAATTTGTCGTAGTTGGTTGTTGTTCGAAACAAGTCATCATGTGCCACTGAATATTCCACATAACACACCTAGTCACAAAGTATGGTTATGTGAACACACACAGAGATGAGTCGCCACCCTTTGACCTATTCATCATAAACTCTTCGTTCGTGAGCACTACATCAAGCACAGAGAGTTTATTTTTCGCTCTGAATCGGGTGAGCAAACCAACCGTGCTAACGAGCAGAGTGCTCACAAAAATATCTTGTTAGTCATCCGTAAATTGCTATTTTGGTTGCCGAAAATACCGGCTTGTATACACTGCATTTGCCTGAGATAGAAACACCAATGTATCGTCGTAGAAGTTTCCTCCTCATACGGTCAAGCGGGAGTCACTCTCTGATGTGGACATTGGAGGAAGTTAACCAACCGTCACAAGGTAAGTGTCATTACGTCTTAGTCGCAAACTGCACCGGCGTTTTCGCACCGTCAACCGGTTGGCCATGCACATCGATATGTTAGTACAATAACCCACCACCGCACTTGCTTGGGCGATCGTTTCGTGATGAATATGAGGTTCCAAATTTATGATGCCATACGTAGCCAAGGGATACTAATCCACTTGAAACTATGTCATCTCCGTTCATTTTAACTATTCTCCTCCTCGGTAAACAAAGTCTATACAGTCAGAATGCCGATCGATCGAATAGTCTTCTAGGTAAGCTTTCTTCGATTGACTCGGCATGTACAACACAAGAATACTTGACAAGCTGTTAGAAAGCAACTTACTGTACCTTGTGGACTTAATAGGGTATCGTTTTCTAGTTTCTCTAAAAAGTGATCTACTCAATTATGTCGTTTTTTAAGCGCGTCTTGGAACACACGTGTGGGAAGCATAATTGCCGAGAGTTGTAGTCGTCGAACAGGCGAAAACCTTGGGGTTGCTGTAGATTTTGCGTACAGCAACCAACTATATGTTTCGCGAACGCGGGCTTACGAGGTAGTACGATATCATTATTCGGCACATAGCAGAGTTATAACTGCGAAAGCTGTTAAAATTGTGTAACTGAATTATGCCATCAACCTTTAACGCAGGTTGTCTTTTTTATTTCAAATATTCAATCGTGCTACACCACTAACCTATTTTGCCAAAATTAGTTGTTACATAAACATCAGTAACTTAACATGCATAAGCACAGTGCGCTGAATAAAATTCCATCAAACAGTGACCTTTAAGAATGAATGCTATCCTAATTATCAGCCACCCTTTTGTGGCAAAACGAACAAGAAAATAACTTGAACTGGAATACCGTTAAATCTACGATTCGTAATACTGGAGCGTCAGATAAATTCACTGTTCTGTGAAATTGTCTACTGTTTGAAGAAGTGCTTATTTTATACGACACAACCAACTTTTGCAGCACACATCCGCTTAGGCCTAAAATCTATTAAAACAATGAGACAATCTGTGTAGCTCGATGGTAGGGCAAAAGCGATTTCCCGCGTTTATTGACTTAAACGTTAAGGTAAACTGCGTGTTCTACAGCTTTTCATTAGTGCTGTTCTTGATATTCAAAATTTGGTGTAATGTCCAAATTTCACACAACCGGAACTAAGCTGCAAAGAAAAGATGTGCGATCATTTTTTACTCTGGAATAACTGCGACGAGCTCCCTGTATATTCGGACTCCCGTTTGCATAAACCTAAGGCTACCGGTGACATCCGTAAACTGCAACAACGGGCCGGAAAATGAAACAATTTACATTATCCAGTGCACATCTAAATGGTAGGTAGATCCTCCGGTTTCTTAGGGTTTACCACTGTATAATGCGACTAGTTTAAACCTGACGTTACATCGAGCAATATTGCGTAGTGAGTGTGTAAAACTATCGACCGCGGTTCAGCTTAGTGCACTTGCAATTTTCCCGGCCTAGATTGCTTGAGAAATGTTCCTGCACACACTCTTATAGTTATGTACTTCTAGATATTAAACAGTTGCAATGTTGCTGGCACATGCTTGTGGGATACACTAGGAAATCATTATCTAGGGATCACATTTGTCTTAATTCGTAAAGGACAAAAACTATCATCAGCATTCATAGTGTTAATGAAATCTAGAGTTAGCAGACTGTTTTTGAATATTACGAAGCAGACATATTTGGCTATGGTGCAAATCTCCTGCATTGATTAGTCTGCTTCCAAAAATAAATATAATCATCATAGGCACAGAAACTATGTTTTAACTATTCTGACAGCAGTTGGAGGTTAACAAAACTGTGTGATGGTTATTAATAGATCAGTAAATAAGGTGGAGCATTTGAGTGATGGTTTATACCGGGTATAACAGCAAAAGCTTCGTAAGTCCAGTTAGGATGAATATAAAAGGATATAAGCACAAGATTGATAAAAGACATCGCAAATTATTTGACTCTTAAACAGGTAGGGTGTAGCAATTTTATGAGTCTTCTTGCTTAGCGTTTATGGACTAATTATACACCGTCGGCTGGTTATTCTGCGTTGAGTTCGTCAAGCATTGGTCACGTACGATGTCACGTAGCGTATGGTTGTAAAAGCGCCATCAAGTATGACACACCATTAAGCGATAACGTTGTAGACAACACTAACGTCCAATTGACACTTTTGGGTTTTTAGCCTGTGTGTAGGGAAGGCAGGCAAAACATTTGTCGTTCTTTGTCCATCTGTTTTCGCATGATCGGAAGACGGTAAGTTAGCGCTTCTGTCATCCTTGGCATGCTTAAATGGCATATTCCGTGTGCAGCCACACGTATGCTCCAGAGATTTTCAAAAAAAGACTGAAGCGGCCAAACTTCTCCGACATTCCCCTGAACTCCGTAAGCTGGAGACCGGGCCGTACTGGATTGCGTTTTTGGAAGCTATTCTCAGGTCTACCTGAAATACAATGAAGTCATCATACTGAGCACGGCCAAGATCCAAATTCATGAGTAGGCTTGACTGTTAAATTTGAACCTTATTTGCGTATTCGTAGTGCTCTGACGGGCGGAGGTTATGCGTCATATCCTTTCCACTTGGTGGCAAGCTGTTACGGCAGCATGTTTTCGAGTGGATATTATATAAGACCGGCCGGTAGCTTAAGTGCAGCTTTTACTGTGCAGTTTGTAAATATGGATACAATGGATTTTACCCTGGGTTGTTTTGGAAATAGCGTTATAGGACTGACTAGTTTCTGTAGGAATGGTAAGAACAGACAATTAAGGTATTCAAAAGATAACACAACTATCTAGCGCTTGACTAATTGCATATTTTATTGTAAAGTGCACATGATTATTTACTTCAGCAAGTGGCTCAATGTAATGTCAAGTGGGTATTGAATTCCGCTAAGGCGGGGCGGCGAGGACTGAATGCGGAATTAAGGTTTACTGTTAAAATACATGAATACCGAAATCACTGCGACTGCATTCCAAACGACCGCTTTGTGTGGCTAACTTAAAATAATAGCTTATAAACAAGGTATTGTGGTTCAGATACTTGTGGATCTGATATATTGATGTGAGATCTCCACGCGGTAAATAATACTGTTTGTTTAAATTTTTGCTGACCTTTAGTTTCAGGTGGTAAAGAGGTGAAGCAGTACATTATCTGAATATGTTAACTCCGTACTTGCTTCTTAAAAGCAGTGAGGTCCTGATTCGTCCGGGGTGCTACACCTGCACGGTGTATTCCACACGTTGTCTTACGTAAGCATTCGGGATTTGCAATGAATACGTGAATTCAGCCTAGTCAAACACCCCCCACAGTGAAGATAACTTTTGGCCGACATTCTTCACTTCTTTCTCAACTTCTCTTGAGCGTCCGAGAACGTCCTGTAAGAGCAACTCGGGGTTGATTTCAAAAGAAGCACTCTGCAAGACGCGTTCTTCTGATCTCTGTTCACAGGTATTCTGGTGATGCATGGATATTATGTCAATCGTACAGAGCTGGAGATAGGAAAATTACGGCATTTTTACAAGGTAGCAAAGAGATTGCACTGTTTGCAAAAGTACTTATTTTTTATAGTTAATTACAAAAATCCTCGTTTGTTCAGAGGAAAATCTAAATGGAATTCCCTTTATTTAAATTTATTTACAGCTACTTTTTATCCTATAATTATCTGCATTTTAGCTGAGCGACATATCTACTCTCACTACGGATGTCAGAAACTAGGGAAATGTCTTGATATCTGTTGTTAATCCGAAACATCTATCTAAAGATATCTAGTGTCTGATTCCCTAGGAAAAATGTGTTAATCCACTAGAAGTTGCGTTGGCTTCTGCTTCTTCTCTTACTATTGTGCACTCCAGTTTCTACAAACCTTACATTTCCGATTACCATTTAGAGCCGACTGCTCACTCCTACTAAGATTACTGTAGCAATAAAAACCTT